>ML812679.1:132870-160019 GCA_009831015.1 Picea engelmannii
AATTTCAACAAGGTGGCGCACTCTCGACGAGGAAGTCAATTCAGTTGACCATTTCAGGGTTTCATGGAGTGAAGTTCCGGAATCCTTGCATCAGGATTCACGAAATCGTGAAGTACGAAGTCCCGACGTAGTAAAGAGGTGTTGAAAGGTCAACCTTGCGAGTGCATCGGTGTTTCGGTAAATCAGGTTTCGGGGGTCGAGGAAACAAGTTACTCGACATTGCAACTCCCGAAATCGCGATAAGGAGAAATCTGAACTAGCAAGGAGAAAGGGTAAAGTGTCGACTATCTTCGGTTTTCGGAGATTGAGAGACAAGACGCTTGACCACCGGATTCGCGGAAGTGCGAAGTCCGATCTCCCGAAGTACAAGGGGGAAAATTATTGAAGTTGATTGTGGGTGCAGATTTCCCGAAAGGGAAATAGAGGAGCCATTTCCGAGAGCTCTTTGGGCCAGCGTAAGGGGAAAGGTCCTATGCACGTGACTTTCCGACCCACGGGTTGAGGAGGGGTTGCGTCACTTTCCCAAGTTGTTTGTCCAAACTTTTTCTTTTTTTGAAAATTTACAAAGGTGTATGTGCCTTGTTCTCCATACAACATCCATACATGCGCGGTCTGCATTATATACAGCCCGCGTACATATGCAAAATGGTCATGCACAAAACGCGTCTCTGTTGTTTTGGAGAATTTTTTCAAAATGTTTTTCTTTTCCTAACGGAAAATTGTTATTCCTAGGTCTTCCTATGTCCCAGAAGCTTTTGTTGTTTGGGGTTGAGACAGTTTGCAGACTCAGATTGTTTATGAATTAAAAAAAAGAAATCCTCTTGTCTCTCTGTGTTTCCAAGAATTTTTTTTTATTTTTATCTTGAATTTTAAGAAAAATGAGTTGCATCTTTAAAAAACAATTCCCATGGGGGGGGCATGAATCGTGTATTCTGTCGTTTCTTTTAACACCTTTTGTTAATTTTTCTTTTATTGAAAGAAAATGTAAAAAGAAAACCTAGTTTTTTTATTCTAGTTGGGTCTCTTTCTTTATTTGCATTGTCATTTGAAAAAGAAAAAGAAATTAGCATAGTGATATGTTTTCTTCTCATATTGAAATCACTTCAAAAGAAAAAATAAGAAAGAAAATCCTTTCATTGTCTCTCTTGTTTCACTTGAAAGTTGCATTGTGCATTTTGCATTGAATGGAGAAAATATTGCATTTTTATGTTTGAAGGATTGTTCATGCTTTTTTCTTGAAAATCTTTTTCATTTGTAGAATTAGTGTAAAGTCTTCTTTGTCAATGTCATAATTTTTTTTTTTTTCACAAGAGTCTCAAGCAATAGAATTTGCCATTTCCTTCCTTGAGTAAGAAAAGCCCCTAAAATGAACGTTCTAATCTAAAATATATTAGTAACAATTTTTCTAGGGTTCAAAAATAGCTTAGGCTAGGGCCTTGGATTAGGTGTGGAGAGGTAAACTATCTGAGGCCAGCCAAAAATTAACTTAGGCATCTGTTCTAGGGTCTGAAAAATCCACCTTGTAATTACTCAATCTGGGAAGCTCCTCTCACACAGGATTCAAACACGAGGCTGCATGGAGGACGGTGACGAAGATATCCACTCCTGATCCCAACAAATCATTTGGGAGAGTGTGTATTGGGGGTGAATCCTTAGCGTTACTGGCCCGACTTGTGTCAGAACTATGAGACACTTGGATCCGTCCAAGGTACTCTAAGAGTGATTCTGGCCCTGTTGTGTTTCAGGCCTCAGGAGGACCTTCAAACTTAGTTAACCTGCCCATATGCTCATCCGACTGCCGAATGTACCCCCCTAGTTGTTGATTACAAGTTGGTGGCCTATTTTCCATTATATAGGTTGGCACACATGTGACTGTGAGGGGTGTATCGTGGTACCTAAGGCAGACTATGTACTCTCTGGGTGACACTCAAAGGGACTGTCGGTCAGAGGTATGAGTACTTATTTCTCATGGCCAGTCGTTTTCCTTTGTGAATGCTTTGGAAAATCGGGACTTCATCTCCCTGGGTCAGAAGCATTCAGAAGGGTGGTTTGTTTGGTTTGTATCTTTTTAGGATTTTCTTCTTAGTGGTGTTTTTTGTGATACCTATTTTTCCATAGTGATTTAGTCAGACATTGCTTTGGGTCTCAGACCTAAGGTGGTAGACCTCCCACTCCATTGGTCGTGATTAATTTTCAGTCTTTCGCTTAAACATGGAGTCGGCTCGTTATAGGCATTGTTTTTTATACCACTGGTTCGCTAGAGTTAGTGTGTGAGACTTTTACAGACTTTAACGATCCCGCAAGGGAAGAACCTATGCATAATATATTCATAGAAAAAATTATTGGCGATACCAACCAAGGAACCCCTTTGCAAGGTTATTCTTGTTATTTTACTTTCTTTAGAAACATTGGTGTCCCTTTGATGGCCACGTTGTACATTCCTGGTTTGAATGTGGGACTGGCAGTTGGTTGGGTACCATTCCAAATGTCCCTAATTCTCTTAACACTTCTCAGTTACGCACCTTATGTCATGGGCATCATGTTGATGTTCCTTTGTCAAAAAATTATTCTCCTCCTCCTTCTACCTTCTCTGGTGAATGTATAGCTACTAGTAATCAGAAGTCTAAATGAAATAGAAATAGGAAGAATAGGAAGAAGAAATCACCAACCTCAGCGAGTCATGTTGGAAATAGGGGGTTAACCTCTACAAGTCATGTTGAATACCAGCACCCAGCCCCTGCAAGACATGTTGGGTGGAAACAACCAACCTCTACTAGTCATTTTGGAGAGTTGTCAACAATCTCTGTGATTCATGTTGGGGGCAAGCACCTAGCCTCTGTAAGTCATGCTGGGGGGTGGAATTATAGTCATTGCTAGTCATACTGGCGATAGGTCTGTAGCCTTTGCGAGTCATGTTATCGACCAACAACCAACCTCTTCTAGTCATGTTGGAGATAGGTCATCAACCTTTGCAATTCATGTTGAAGACAAGAACCCATCCTCTACAAGTCATGTCAGGGGAAAAAGTCCATTCATTGCTAGTCATACTGGTGATAGGTCTATAGCCTCTGTGATTCATGTTATTGACCAATCACCAACCTCTACAAATAATGTTGGATATGTGCAACCATCCACTGCTATTCATGATGGGGGCATTGATTCTGTTGAGAAACCTAGACAGATAGGATGCAAGCCTAAGTTCCCTTGTAAGCTTTGCAAGGGATATCACCTTACTCATTTATGCCCTAGCCTTCTATAGGCACAAAGATTGTGGTCCATGTCTGCAAAATCTTCTGATTCTGAGTCTTTTGAGGTTTCCTCACAGTCTATTTAGCCTTTGGTTGATGAAGTGGTTGTACCGATGAAATCTTCAGCTGATCCCACTCCTCCTTTGGGGGGTGATGCGCCTTCATACCATGTTGTCTCGCAGCCTATTCAACCAATGGTTGAGAAAGTGGTCATGCTGATGCAATCTTCAGCTGATCCCACTCCTCTTTTGGGGGGTGATGCACCTTTAGACTATGTTGTCTCATAGTCTATTTAGCCAGTGGTTGAGGAAGTGGTCACGTCAATGCAATCTTCTGCTAATACCACTCTTCTCTTAGAGAGTGTTGATTCTACCAAAGTGGTCATGCCGATGCAATATTCGGTTGATCCCACTCTTATGATGGGGAGTGATGTGTCTACCGACTATGTTTTTATCATTTCTAGTTCAATACTTTCAGAACAAGGGGGAATTATGTTCATTTCAAGCACACCGCCTCCAAGCTCTAGGATGGTTTCCTTTGATTGGAAAGACCTTGTTGAGCCTTGTCTTCCTTCTTTTGCACCCTTTCAAATAAGGGTTGAAGTTAATTCAAAAAACATTTACCGATGTATTGTACATGAAGGAGCCTCCACAAGTATTTTATCCTCCTCATCTTGGAAATATTTGGGTTCTCCCGAGCTTATGTCTGCATCGCATGAGTTGTTGGATTTTGACAAACTTCCTAGTGAATATTTGGGGACTCTTCCTCAGTTGCCTATCTCGTTAGGTGGGAAGATTGTCCTTGTCGATGTTATAGTGGTACAAGGCCTGTTAGATTTCAATATGCTTCTCGGGCATGATTATGTATATGCTATGAATGTTTTGGTGTCTACACTCTTCCACATGATTCATTTCCCTCATAATGGAAGCATTATCACTATCGACCAGTTGGCATCTGACAATCACCATCCTAATTCGACGTTAGTTCATGATGCCCCTTTATATGTTCCTAGTGTTCATGTAGAATCTACCCCACCATGGATTAATTATGTGGTGTCTTATTCTCGATGTTCAATTTCTCCTGAGAAGGAACTTGTTCACTCTTGTTTTCCTTCTTGAGACTTGGCCTCAACAATTGATCCATTGGTTTATCCAATGGGGGCATGGGATCCCTTGCTTCCCCCTCTTGGTCCAAGTGATCTCGAGTTTTCTTTTGAGTCTTATCTCACTGTTTGTATATCCTCAAGCCTTTGTGCTTGTGATTCTTCAATGATAGACTGTACCAATACTATCCATAACCTCCATCGTCATATGGAATATGGTCAGTTTTCTTTTCCCTTTGGGACTATCAACCCTCCTCATTCGCATGATTTATTGGATTTTGAATTGCCTTCGGATGAGGCTATCCTTGAAGCCATTACTATGCTTTCTATACTGTGGGAAGACTGACACCATGGTTTGTGTTGTCTTCCCTTTTAGGAGACTTTCCAGGTTAACTATCAAAGAGACTCTTGGTCAGAGCCTAGAAGCAGGCTCTACCTGAACCAATTCTATGCATGAGTCATAAGGCCATGTGGTGCCTTGTACCATATTGTAAGTCCAGGTTTGTTGTTTTCAAGTTTTGTATTCAGTAGCACCTCTTATTTTTCCGAAGTTTCTATCTATATTGGATTTATTAACTTCTAGATGAGTGTTATTGGCCTTATATGCAGGATCTTGGAGACATTTTTTCATCGTATCGATCCGTTCGGACAGGTATTGACCTCAAAACTGGCATATAGGTTAGGTTTTTCCCTACTTGCATTTTTGCATTATCCATTTCCTAGTTCATTTCTCCTTAAGGATCGACCCCAGTGAATTATGAGACTAACCTTCCTTGTTGATCAGTGGTTCATACTTTATTTGGTAGAGCCTTCCTTCCATGGGAATCCTAGTTAGAGCCTTGTTTTCCATTTGGTTCCCATGACGAATTACTTCATAGGCACGAGATTCCTTTTAGTCCCACCATGACTTAGTGTTGAAGCCCCATTCTTCTTCATTTTTGTTGGCTCTTACCCAAGGGACTCCCCAAGAGCATGGTTTGTTGTCTTTCAAGCTCACTTACACTTTGAAAGAAACATATAACGAGAGATTATTTATTATTTTCGGTCTCATTTGGATTACTTAAGAAAATCCCCCTTGGAGTCTTCTTTAATCCCTTTTTAGACTCTCTAAAATTGAAAAGATTTATGAGCAATCTTGTTGCCCTTCAGGCTTGTCAAACTAAAATTTGAAAGCGCGTTTTTCCAATAGTACTTTACCCCTTTTTTGGTCTGGAAGGTTAATTCATGAATAAAGGTATGCTCTAGGAGCTTCGGTTCACTAGGAGAGTATTCTCAGGCGTAAGTTTAACCCTTTTTCGGGCCTGAGGGACTAAATTTTTGAAAAAGGGCCATACTCCTTTGTTTTGGTTTATTTCTTTTTCGGGCCTTAGAGATTATCTACAAAAAAGGAACCCCCCCAGAGTCCATAGTTAAGCTCTTTTTAGACTCCCTAAATATGAAAATATCATTGAGTGACCATGTTCCTTTCACACTCATTAAGTGGTACAAAAGGAATATCTATTTGGAATAACTTTAACCTATTTTCCGGCGAATAGATTATCAGGGAAAAAGGTACGCCTCAGGAGACATGTCTCACCAGGAGAGTTCTCCTAAGTTATATTTTATACTTTTTCAGGCTAAGGATACTAAACTTAGAAAAATGTTGTGAGTCCATAGTTAATCTCTTTTCGAACTCCTTAAAATTTGAAAGATAGCCGAGTGATCTTGTTTCTATCACACTCATTAAAATGGTTTTGAAGAGACATCCTTTCGGTATAATTTTAACGCTTTTTTGAACCAACTGGATTAGTTATGAAAAAAGGAAAACTCTGGAGTCTTCTTTTAGTGTTTTTCGGACTCTCTAAACGTGAAAAACCATCGAGATTACCTTCTCTGGGCTCATAAAAAATCAACATGGAAAGAGTCTTGTTGTGTCATATATGATTGAAACGTATGTCTAATCCTTGTTCTTTGGCCTAATGTCGGCTTCATGTTGCTATTAAATGAACCTTTAAAGCATTCCGTAAATGCAAGCCTTGTAACACTTTTTTCCTTGCGATCTGACACCTTGACTCGTGGAGGATTTTTCTCGAGTGTCCTTATCCTGCACATGTCTCCTTGCAATGAGCATCAATATGTTCCATGCGCTTGGAACTATTTTTCTTGCATGTGACACTCGTTCCTCCTTTGTAACGTAGCATTCTTTTATTCTTTTTCAAGCTCGTTAAAAATTTGAAAAAGACAAAAAAAAAATCAAATATTCCAAAAAGAGGGGACATGATATACATTCTCTTTTATCAACAACAAGATAGTGGCCCTTGGAAAAATCACATCCTTTTGTTTGTTCACCAAAGCATTGGGATCTAGTATGACCTTAGGAAGTTGTTCTCGTTACATAGATTTGTGTCCTCCTCTGTTTGGTTACTCTTCCAAATATATGGAGAGTTTGTGGTGCCTCATGTATCAAAAACTTATGTCAATACAATGTTGCCCGAGTCTTAGCATTTTTGTCATGCTTTTTTCCAAGGGAAGTTTTATCCAACCTGATTCGTCCACTATACAGTTTATCTCTTGAATTTCATGAGTCCTCCATCCCAAGAGTCCAGTCAAGTTCGGATTCAAACTCAATGAAGTTTAGTGCCTAATGATCGAGATCCTGCAGTATTTCCCCGATGGCATGTCGAAGACCTCAGGGTAGTGAGTCTTACACTCCTATTGTACTCCTACTTGAGTTTTGAATATCTTGAAGTTGTTACTCGAGCTATGAAGTCCTCATCTCCATCCACAAGAGTCAATGCTTCTTGAAGATGCATATTATATTGTACTTGCATATCTTCAAATGATTTTGAGATGTAGATCCGTTGTCTATTGATCGCATCTACACTTTATATAGACATTTATATGACATGGATCTGTAGTGTACTTGATTGGAATCCATGCTTAGTTCATATCGAGCATGGTTATGCCCTCCTCAGAGAGATTATCATTGTTTTTCATATGGTACACTCACGAACACTCATCTTGGGCTCACTCAACTCTGTGCCTTCCAACTGGTAAAGATATTGTAATGTATTTTGACCATCAATTTCTCTTTTGACCTCACACATTAGGGAGTATCTGTTATAGTCCAAAATTCCTTATTTGTGCATACAAGACATTGGCCCTTCCTTTTGCATACTTTTCCAAAATATTGTTGAGGCTTCCTCTTAAAAAAACATTTTTTGGAGTATGTATGTGCCCTGCTAAACTAATAGCCCACATACACACGCATGTTGCATGCTAGTTAGTCCGCGTACATATGTGTGATGCATGCTATATAGCTCATGTACATACGCGTGATGCATGCTAGATAGCCTGAGTTTACCTTCAAAAGTTGCAAAAAATATAAAATTGCATGGTGTTAGCACTCTGTAAATTTTGTCTGGCTGAATAGACAAACGACATAGGTAACTATTTCAACCAACTTAAGAGCTGGGCACTAGCCTACTCAAATCAGAGAGGGCTCTCTCATGTCACTTGATATCTCTTTGATGGACAGTGGATAGATTTGGTTTGTTTGGGGGGGATTTTTATAAAATAACTGAAGAAATAAAAATAACATTTGGGCTATGGAGTCTGGAATGAAAAATGCATTGTCAAACATGAAAACTATCAAGAGGAAAAGGATAAATGAGGCGATTATTCTGAGTTTATATATGAAATTTGCATGGCATCAGAGGAAAAAGAAACATATAACTGCATCAGAGCATATAAAAATGAATTATGAATTGTTTAAGAAGAAATGAACATAGTCTAAATCGCTAAGCCAAGAGCATCTCTATGATGAATTATGGGTTTTTTGTTTTTCCAATTTAGACGGATGAAGGTGTAAATGACATATAATATTACAGGAATCACATACTACGAAAGAAAACAATACTCATATCACCACCAGTTAGAATCTTTTCATAAACAATCTAAAATCCGCTTCTGCATTTATATATTCATTCTAGCCCCAAAGTTTACAAAGGTTTTCCTGCTCAGAGGGCAGGCTCCTCTTTTCTCCATGTTTTTCATATCCTTGAGATAATACATATTTAGGGAAATTACTTGTGGAATTCAAAACGTTTAGAGTTCCCCATAATCCTAAAAATAGAGATAAGTTACAAAAAAGGAGTGATTTATAATAACAGTTATCCTATTTTAAAGGGGTCGTTAGGAATAGGTCTGTCATATCTAGGGCCCCTTTCTTCGACCGCCATTTGTCCAAAATCTGTTGGAATGTACTTAATCCTACCTGAGAATTCATTTCAACTTGGCGATTTCCTCTTTCAGAGTGCTCAACCAAGCGAGTTGATTTTCTCCGACGCTCTCCATCGTCTCAGCTCTGATTTATGTTCTCTATCGTTTTCTCTGCTTCTTCAATGCCTTCTTATAGATTTCATCTGCGTGTTCATTGATGACTAGGTCCCTCATAACAGGGTTTAATATGACCCCCCGACTTTGATTCAGTTGCAGGCTCTGTATGAAATTTGGTTGCTAATATCTACGCAACCCACCTTTCTTTCTCACTTATTGGTAAGCTTGACACATTAGTTGAGAACTCTGTTGTACTGGACATTGTTCGATTGAAGTTATCCATATCTTCCAACCTTGCAGAGGCCACAATTTTGTCTCCCTTAATTTTACAGGACTCAAGAAATCAATCCAGCTCGAGATTACTCCACTTATGCATGGGACGATGATTTCGCGGAGTAGGATAAAGCTACCCATATTTGAAGACTGATAGTCCTTGAATCTTAATCATGGATTATTGACATGGTACGTTGGTTTTTCCACACTTCATCAATCTACTTTGAATGATGAACTTTTGAGTTAGTTATATGACAACGTTCGCTTGACATGTCGGAAGGGAAGTACCTACACCAACGACATGAGGTGATTTGACTAACCGTCACCTCCCCCCACGAGTTGTTGATTTGACACATTAACCCATGTGACATTGGGGCTATTGAGAAAATGGTTTCAAGCAAAATGAATTTCGACCTGATGCACTTCTAAAGGTGCCACACGTCCACTATTAAAACCACAATGGTTTTCCCCGATCCGCCCTCGCATAATTAAGTCTTGCGCTATTTCACCGTCCGATACGGGCCTCCATTGTCGATCTAGGTTGCTTCAATATCAATGGTTCGTAAGACTCCTTCCTTCGCTCTTCCACCATATTTTTCCATATTACCACCACATATGACCCAAATCTCCAAATAATGCCATGTCTCCACACTGATTTAGTCACCTGCTAAATTTAAACTCAGATTTGAAGCATGATCGTCATGGTGATAACATAGGCTCCAACTGGGGATGCTATCCTCCCTGTGAGGTAGCAAAGAACTGTAGACCCTATGCCTTCTTCATTGAGCTTCCTTCAAACGTGTGTGGGCATCCTGTTTCGTCTTGGAGACTGAATCGTCAAATCTTAAAGCCGGATTTCGCAAACTGTTTTACACTAGATGCCGAAAAATTACTGCTAGGATCTAACTGTACATACTACTGGAAGTTTAAAACAATGCTTGATCAACAAGATTATTCACACACTCCTACCTACCCTAACTTTTGAAAAAAGGACTGTCAATCATGTGAAATCATAATCCCAATGTATCCATGACAACATTCTATCTACCGTTCGTTTCTTTTGTACTTTCTTGTTCAAAAACCCTTTTGTTGACGATTCATTCAAAATTTTATCTATAAGTCCAATTCTAAAAAAAATTGAAGGGCCTAGATTGTTCACTTCTCCAAATAGGATCGCAAATGGATCTTCTAAGATATGCATAAAACAATCGTCACATTTCGCTCCTTCCACTACATTTATGTTTTCAGGTGATTCAACTTGTTGACTCCTATAAAAAAAACTGGCAAAATTTTTGAGAAGTTTGGTAGTAAAGATTTCTTGAGTCATAGGGTAACCAAGGCTGGAGAAACCCACCTGATGTAAGATGACTCACATTTGATACAAACATTGATTTGTTGCAATCCTCTATTATTGGTGAATTTTGATTATAAACCTTTTCCATATAATGTGTCTTGGGATCATGATTTATATGGAAGACTGTTTCCTTTTCAGGAATCAAAGAAGAAAAGCAAGCTTCTTCCACAAGTGTTTCCTCGTTGCTCGAAGTCTCCATAGGTGAAGTTTCAAAATCTTCATCCATGTCTAGGCTGTTCATAAATAGGATCACTACGTCATTTTCAGGGGAAGAAAGGAAACCTTGAAATACTTTGTCTTGTTGGGAATGTTGTTGAACCTCTTCATTAGTTTTAGGAGAAGAAAAACGACCTTCAACAACAATTTCTTGATCAGTTTCTTATTTAATCTGATGGTTAAGCGCAGGTTGCCACTCTGAATTTTCCAAGTGATGATTCTTCAATGCATGTGAGTGTAGTTGGTGTTTTTCAATGATAACAACCTTTTCATGTAAAACAGTACTACTATGAATACAGTCAGAACTCCCTGTTTTCTATGAAGTCTCATAATTTTATTTTAACCATTCAAAGGAAGAAAAACATAAGGGGAGAGAATTTTTATCTCTAAGTCTTCTTCACTTTCAACTTCATGCTTGGATACTTTGCTATTTTTTTTCAATAGTTCGAATGAGGGAAAACAAAATGGAAAGGTTATGTTACCTAACTCAAAACCTTCTTCATTTTCTCTAGTGTCATCATAGGCACATTTCTCCATCTCTTTGGATTGTTGTACATGCTCATTTTCAGCTTCATCTTCGACCAATGACTGCACTTTTGAATTTACAAGATCTTCTTCAAAACTAGTAGTAGGGTCATCAAAGTGTTGCAATATGTTGTCAACTTGTTTCGTTGGTTTAGTGTGACTTTGCATCAGCGCAACTTCGCTTTCTTCAACAATGATTTGAGAATTCTCTTTCAAAAATTTGAATGCAGCAAATCATAAGGGTAGAGAATTCTCCTCAACTGATCCAATATTTTTCTCCTTGTAACTGTGATACGTAGGTTGATTTATCTCACTGTACTGCTGAAAAAGAAAGTCTTGATCATCACAATCCTCCTCATATTTGTCATACACAGGCAAATCAACTATCTGTGAGATGTCATCTAACAAGAACAAATTGGGGACATCGACCTGTTCTTCAACAAACAAATTTGTAATATCATTCTCTTAACCATCTATAAACGAATACAAAAAACAATCATCCCTTTACTCATCATGAGATGGATCAACACTCCCTCTTTCAACAGGTGGAATACAATTTTTTGCAGAATCATTGGCATAAGAAAATGCAAGAGGACCTCTGATGTTTTCGATTCTATGTTCAGGATCCCAATCAGCCCTTTTCCTTCCATATTCACGTCCACGTTCTTGAGCATTTAGTCTCTCATTTTGAATCTATTTACATGCTTGGATGTTGTGTTGAATGTCCTGAGCATCACAGAACATTTGTTGTAAGGACTTGGATCTTCTTTCCATAAGAAGGAGAGACAAATATGGATGAAGAGTGGTTGCATAATGGAGCGTGGCAGCAGCTTCAGTGGGTCGAATTTCTTTGGGTAAACTGTGATAGATACTAGAAAACCTTCTGCTGAAAACAGAAATAGTTTCATTGTCCTTCTTTTCCAAAGCATAGAACTCTCTAAGTTGTAGGTCCAAAGACTTCTTCTTGCCCCAAAAATTTAATAAGACATTCTTCAACTCCTCCCATGAGCTAATTGTCTCTGGATGCAAATGCTTGAACCAATTTTTGGTGTCTCCTTTCAAAGATTGAGATAAGGCCCTCATACAAACGTCATCATGGTCAATCTCAAATAAATCTATAAAATGCTCAAACCTTTGAATGTGTTTTTCAGCTGAGATGACATTAGGTTCTCCATCAAACACAGGTAGATACTCATAGTGATTTGGGGGGAAATGTAATGATCCCAAGCCATTATGTCAGGATCATCATGGTTTTGGGTGTCTTTAAAAACTTTTCTGATTGTGGTATTTTGTCAAACACTTTTCTTACAGTTACGTTTAGGGTTTTACCGATGTGTTTATATGTGTTATGTAGCTATAAACAAGAAGATATAACCATGGAACATACCTCAACCATATGCAATAGGTAGACAAGACAAAACATATCAAATATGACTTTATTCACGCAATAGAGGAACCTGCTACAATGAAGATGTCGATCTGGAATGCTCAACAGATGGATCCAAGATAGAAGTATGAGCTACTAAAAAAAGCTCCCGAAAATACAAAATAACCCTCCAAAGGCTAGATAAGAGATGAAGACCAATACCAAGGTAGAACTGGCCATATGAAGTGCAGGAGCCCTAACTGGATGATGCCACGTCCTGCTAGAATGCTGAAGCTCCTCAACAATTCGGCCCTGCTGCCAAATGTGTCCAATCACCCCAAGAAAGATGCCAAACAGTAGATCGGGTGATGGTAAGAACAACCTAGGTGCCAGAATCTCCAAGATCACTCTCAAAACCTATGGATCTGAACCTCCTCCAATGTATGGTGCGCCCTCCAAGATGGTTGAAACCCTAATAATTCGGCCTCTCTCCTATAGACCTCCAATGGCTCCACAAATCAGCTAGAATGATAGATCAGGACGCTGCAATGAAAACCCAAGTGCTCAAATCATCAAAAGGCCTACTAGACCCTTGGATCTAGCCACCCTCCAAGAAATGGTGCGCCCTCCTCTTGGGAAATCATCCCACTCTCAATACAAATCAATCCTCCACTGAAAGACTTCGGAAAACCACCAAGAATGATGCCAAGACACCTACAAGGAAAGCCCAATACCTGGAATTCCCAAAATCACTTCTCCTCGGCTAGGATGAAACCTCTCTCAATGGATGGTGCGCCCCTCTTGCTGGAAACCCTAACTGGTGCGCCCTCTCTCTCTTTGCCCCTGCAATTGATGTAGAATCCTCCTGCAATTGAGTAGATCTGGAACTAGAATGGTGTGGGAGAGTATTGCATCTCCAAGACCAAGCTTGGGACAAGCTAGGTGGAATCTTTCACCATCGAATTGTCCTCTAGGGTTTGTTAAGTCAAAACCCTCAAAACCCCAAATGTTGGGCTCACTAGCTAGAAGCCACATATGAAAATATGATCATACATGAATCCTGAGTAGAGGCCCTTGCCTTTCCTTTATACTTTTTTCTCTCCTTGTCCCTCCAAAGTGACTTTCATTTTATTAATATTTAATTAATTAATTAAATCACTTTAATTAATTAATTAACCTTTTTACCTATGAAAAACACCTTATCTCTCCTTATGGCTTCCCTGGCCACTGAAAGTCACTTCTCACCATCCCATCCTGTAGTTTTTATTCTCTCGAGTCTAATGAGCTATTACACTTAGAGGTTCCTCCAAGTAACGTGCCCAAAATGACCTCTTCAGTGAATTCAATTAGCTTATAGCTCAAAATAGTCAAAATCATGGAAATCGTCGGAATGCAACGGAACCAAAGACAACCTGTGCGAAATGGCTCATAATGATGGAATGTGATGAGAAATGCAAGCTGGACCCCACAATGCCTCTCAATAACCCCTGTACTCGCTATAACCTCCATCTGGCTACTCTAGTCATCATAAACCTCTGCACTGTGATGATGTCCCAAAGTGGGGACATTACAGTCCTCCCTGCTAGAAAATTGCTTGTCCTCAAGCAATAACCAAATCCCCTCAAGTATAATACCAGGATCCCATGTCCACCTATGGGATACATAGTAGAACCCCTCCAAAGATGAACAATCACACATGTTGCCCCCTGGGTCCCATATCAAGTCATGAACTACTAGCTCCTGGGACACATAGTCCTGAAATACATCAACTCTGGAAGTCTCCTGCATATGACACATGGCCTCATCTCGGAACGAATCCATCCTCCAAGTCTCTACCAAGATCCAAATAGCCTCCAACAACTGCTCATGCTGATGCACAAACGAGGTGCTACAAGACCTTCGTGAGACACCTGCAAGCCATGCACTCCTCTCAATACTGAAGCTCAATGGAAAGTTAGAGTAAATTTCCCTTGCAATGGTACACTCTCCCCTGTCAGTCAGTGAAATTCCCAATCCTACAATCCATGGGTCCCATGCTAACCTCTGTCAAAGATCACCCTACTGGCCCTGTACTACTCTGACCATGACTGTCTGCCTCCTGCATACATCCTGAATCCTCCTCTCCTGGGTCCTCCAACTAAAATGCCTGTGACCATTGGACCTGATGTCCAGAAACTGTATCAGTAAAGACATCTATGTAGAAGAAGTACCAATCCAACCATCTCCACGTCCGATCATGATGACCAAAAGTGAAAAGATGCCTCGCTCCATCAAAAAACTCCTTGCAGGCCCACTCCAAACCAACCCATGGTGGCATATGTGGCTCTCTGGCACAACCTAGGTCACCCTGTAGTAAGACATCTTGCTAGCCAAATGAACACTTGGATCCCATGGAAAACTTGGAAGTTTATCACTTCCAATCTTTGTTGGTTGTTCCTGTGTCAAGTTGATCACTGTCTGAAGCCCTCTGTGCTCCACTGCTATCATCTGGCCTATGGTGCTCACCATCACGCACCACATCTCAGCTGGATGCCTATGACGATCCACCTCTATCATGTTGAATTTTGTAAGAGTACTCCTGTCAGGCGGTCTTGACCTGGTCACTCTCCATGCCCTCAGCCACTATCTATCTCTCCTCATGCTATTGTCCATGATAAAAGTGTTGAAAAAAGGTAACAAAGACATTTGTAGCTGACTGTAGGGCTGAAAAATACCACCTGCCTCGATCAATCTCAAGGACTTGACCAAGATCACGTCTATATGTACTCCTGATAACTGCTCACCTGTAGCCCTCACTAAACTCCAATAATCAGGTACAACCAGAAGTAACTCCTCCAACTGCTGGTAAACTAATCTCCATCTCCCATCACCCATGCAATCGCTGAAATGGTGAAGGTGATCTCTCACAACTATGGGCTGCTGCAAAGGAGTGACATCTGTATGCTCCCCTAAATGTGTCTCCTCTCTGCATGGCCATACATCCCTCTGAAACCCATCATACATCTTGGCATGTCTCTGTGAGTTATCACTCATCATTGTATGCTCTGGCATACTCATGTCGTCTCCCATAAACTCATGCTGCATCACAGATCCTAGGCGTACTGCTGGATCAACCTCTATATGGAGGTCAACCTCTCTCGGAACACCAATGGAAGTGTCCTCCATCAACTGGTTCTCCTCTGCTAGATCACCAACATCCTCTATCAACGTGACTGACTGATACATCTGAGTGTCCACTAAGACAGATGAAGTGCATCTCTGACGAATCTCCTCAAGAGACTCATCTGATCTAGACTCTGATTCTTGAAGGGCGGTCTGTGTGCCTCTCAAGAATCCTTGAGTGCTCTCCAACTCCTGATTAAATCTATCTACCTCCAACTCCTGCTCCCTCAGAGCCTCATGATACATATCACCAATCCTCAATAAGTAGTCCCTGTCAGTGAACAACTACTGGTAGTCAATCCTCATCATAGATACTCTCTCCCTGAGAGTATGAAAATCATCCATGGTAATTCCCTCATCTAAAATACCATGTGCCACTGTCGCTCTCCAGCAAAAATCTGCCATCAATGCATGCATGCCATCACTACGCCTAGTGGTTGCCATGATCATAGCCTCACTGACTCTCAACTATGTTGCTAAGTGGTGTGGCTCCCGATCATGGTCATGCTGAGGTGCCACCTCATATCCCTCACTGCCACTGTCAGTCCTGCTAATGTCAACTCTAGAGTCCCCAAAGACACTCTCTGCATAAGGCAACATGCTGAACTTCCCACTATCTATTGTGTTGTGGGGTACTCATGTATGCCACTGCACCCCATCACTAGATGCTATTTCCCCTTGAATTACACGGTATCCTATATGAGAAGATGTATCCTCCTGTGCACTCAACCTGCTACTATCATCTACGCCTGGATCCCATATAGATGTATCCAGACATGTGTTATGGTCATCCTGACGGCTAAAGAATGCATCCTCATCAATGTAGGTCGATCCTAGAAGTAAGTGCTACCTCAACCTATCATCTTCTACAATCTGCTCAACTAATGGAGTCTTCAATAGCTGTGACTCAATCTCCTTAGGCTGATCTATATGTGTAAGGTCCCCTGTCTGTACTCCCTGTATCTCCTCCTGGATCAGTGGATCTACATGTCTGTGGTGTGCATCCCTCACACAAGGCTCCTCAATCATATCTGACATGTCACTGACCTCCTCATGTGACGTGGCTATCAGGGATGTCTGGAAGGATGACATATGTGTCACGACCATCATAGGAAGCTCATCATCTCTAGGTGCTAACATGTGTGAATCCTCACTAGTGTCACCACTATGCTGAGGCGTAAGGTCATCAATGGTATGTGATATGTTTGTTGAGACACTGGTGCTATCATCTTGTCCATCCAGCTGCCTATCCACTACACAAGGGTCATCATCCTCCTCAAGTGTGCTAGTAGCATCATCCTATGTACAAGAGTAACTATCACTAGCCTCTGTGCAAGAGTCACTATCATCATCAGATTGTCCCAAATCATCATCTATCACTCCATCCTCACACATCTCATCATCACTATCATAGCGTGCCTCAATAGTGTGCTTCTGATCCTTACCCCTACACCTATGATCTGGTTCCCACAGCCCCTTGCAATAGTGGCAAGGTTGTGTGCTCCTAATGGGCGTGGGGTTTCTCTGTTCTTCCCACCATCTAGCTGCTTCTTTTCTCTTTTTATCTTCTACGATGATCCCATGTAAAATATCCTCTTCTCTCCAATGGGTATTTCTATAGGCTGCATACTGTGGGAAGGTTATTATAGCCCTAGTTTTCTCGTTAAGGTCGTGATAAATGATCTCCAAACATGATATATCAAGGCACATCCTATCCATCTCTCCTTATGTCTTTGTATGTATGTGTTAATTCCCACTGGCTGGCAGGAATCTAAGCTTTGATACCACTGTAATGATCCCAAGCCATTATGCCAGGATCATCACAGTTTTGGGTGTCTTTAAAAACTTTTCTGGTTGTGGTATTTTTTCAAACACTTTGCTTACAGGTATGTTTACGGTTTTATTGATGTGTTTATATGTGTGTATGCAGCTATAAACAAGAATATATAACCATGGAACATACCTCAACCATATGCAATAGGATAGACAAGCCAAAACATATCAAATATGACTTGATTCATGCAATAGAGGAACCTGCTACAATGAAGATGTTGATCTGGAATGCTCAATAGATGACTCCAAGATAGAAGTATGAGCTGCTACAAAAGGCTCCCGACAATACAAAATAATCCTCCAAAGGATGGATAAGAGATGAAGACCAATACCAAGGTAGATCTGGCCGTATGAAGTGCAGGAGCCCTAACTGGATGATGCCACGTCCTGCTGGAATGCTGAAGCTCCTCAACAATTCGGCCCTGCTACCAAATGTGTCCAATCACCCCAAGAAAGATGACAAACAGTAGATCGGGTGATGGCAAGAACAACCCAAGTGCCCGAATCTCCAAGATCACTCTCAAACCTTATGGATTTGAACCTCCTCCAATGTATGGTGCGCCCTCCTAGATGGTTGAAACCCTAATAATTCAGCCTCTCTCCTATAGACCTCCAATGGCTCCACAAATCATCTACAATGATAGATCGGGACGCTGCAATGAAAACCCAAGTGCTCAAATCATCAAAGGGCCTACTAGACCCTTGGATCTAGCCACCCTCCAAGAAATGGTGCACCGTCCTCTTGGGAAATCATCCCACTCTCAATACAAATCAATCCTCCACTGAAAGACTCTGGAAAACCACCAAGAATGATGCCAAGACACCTGCAAGGAAAACCCAATAACTAGAATTCCCAAAATCACTTCTCCTCGGCTAGGATGAAACCTCTCTCAATGGATGGTGCACCCCTCTTGTTGGAAACCCTAACTGGTGCGCTCTCTCTCTCTTTGCCCCTGCAACTGATGTAGAATCCTCCTGCAACTAAGTATATCTGGAACTAGAATGGTGTGGGAGAGTATTGCATCTCTGAGACCAATCTTGGGACAAGCTAGGTGGAATCTTTCACCACCGAATCGTCCTCTAGGGTTTGTTAAATCAAAACCCTCAAAACCCCCAATGCTAGGCTCACTAGCTAGAAGCCAGATATGAAAATATGATCATACATGAATCCTGAGTAGAGGCCCTTGCCTTTCCTTTATAATTTTTTCTCTTCTTGTCCCTCCAAAGTGACTTTCATTTTATTAATATTTAATTAATTAATTAAATCACTTTAATTAATTAATTAACCTTTTTACCTCTGAAAAACACCTTATCTCTCCTTGTGGCTTCCCTGGCCACTGAAAGTCACTTCTCACCATCCCATCCTATAGTGTTTATTCTCTCGATTCTAATGAGCTATTACACTGAGAGGTTCCTCCAAGCAATGTGCCCAAAATGACCTCTTCAGTGAATTCAATTAGCTTATAGCTCAAAATAGTCAAAATCATGGAAATCGTTGGAATGCAACGGAACCAAAGCCAACCTATGTGGAATGGCTCATAATGATGGAATATGATGAGAAATGCAAGTTGTACCCCACAATGCCTCTCAATAACCCTTGTACTTGCTATAACCTCCATCTGGCTACTCTGGTCATCATAAACCTCTGCACTGTGATGATGTCCCAAAGTGGCGACATTACAGGAAATCATGGAGGACTTGGGGTAGCTTCAGGGGTATGTATCTATGTTGGGCTCTGGTGGATGTTGGACCAAGAACAGGGGAAGAGACATCAGCCTTGGTTTCATGAGGTTTATCAACTTGGTCATGGTCATAACATGGCCCAAATGTAAAAATCTTATCACAATCGGTGATACAGTGAGGGTGTGCATATGCAACTTTAAGAGGAGGATAATTAATTGCAAGTTTTCCATGATCATCATTCAAATGCAACAGGTAAAGAAAGGTTTGTTTGGCATGTTCAAGGAAGGAAAATAAGTAACTCATAACAAATAGAAAAATTATTTGGAAGAGATCCCATTTTAAGTACCCGTTTTCCTCCATGATATCCTTTCACACTTCTGTCAAGGGACCTCATTTTCCGGTGGAGTCTTTGAATTGTGTTAGGAGTATTGAGAGTGGAGTTGCCATTGATGTTTTGGAAGCTAGACTCTTCATTGAGAGTGGAGTTGCCAGTTAAAATTTAAATCTTTGAATTCTTCTACCAGTGGAATCACCTTCAAACTGGTTTTTTGATGTGTGGAGTCGTCGGAGCAGGAATAAAGCCAATATGTGCCTAAGTGTCTGCTTCTCTCGGACCTTAGGAATCAACCATGTTATTCTTTCCTAGGGAAAAATTTTCAATTTCGTCCCCGACAACGATGCCAGAATGTTAGCACTCTGTAAATTTTGTCCAACTGAATAGACAAACATAGGTAACTATTTCAACCAACTTAAGAGTTGGGCACTAGCCTGCTCAACTCAGAGAGGGCTCTCTCATGTCACTTGATATCTCTTTGATGGCCAATGGCTAGATTTGGTTTATTTGGGGAGGATTTTTATAAAATAACTGAAGAAATAAAAATAGCATTTGGGCTATGGAGTCTAGAATGAACAATGCATTGTCAAACATGAAAAATATCAAGAGGAAAAGGCTAAATGAGGTGATGAGTCTGAGTTTATATCTGAAATTTGCATGGAATCAGAGGAAAAAGAAACATATAACTACATCAGAGCATATAAAAATGAATTATGAATTGTTTATGAAGAAATGAACATAGTCTAAATCGCTAACCCAAGAGCATCGCTATGATGAATTATGGGTTTTTTGTTTCTCCAATTTAGACGGATGAATGTGTAAATGACATATAATATTGCAGGAATCACATACTATGAAAGAAAACAAGACTCATATCACTGCCAGTTAGAATCTTTTCATAAACAGTCTAAAATTTGCTTCTGCATTTATATATTCATTCTAGCCCCAAAGTTTACAAAGGTTTTCCTACTCAAAGGGAAGGCTCCTCTTTTCTCCATGCTTTTCATATCCTCAAGATAATACATATATAGGGGAATTAATTGTGGAATTCAAAACGTTTAGACTTCCCCGTAATCCTAAAAATAGAGATAAGTTACAAAAAAGGAGTGATTTATAATAACAGTTATCCTATTTTAAAGGGGTCGTTAGGAACAGGTCTGTCATATCTGGGGCCCCTTTCTTCGACCACCATCTGTCCAAAATCTGCTAGAATGTACTTAATCCTACCTGAGAATTCATTTCAACTTGGTGATTTCCTCTTTCAGAGTGCTCAACCAAGCGAGTTGATTTTCTCCGACGCTCTCCATCATCTCAGCTCTAAATTTTTTTCTTTGTCGTTTTCTCCGCTTCTTCTTCGTTGCCTGCTTGTAGATTTCATCTGCGTGTTCATTGATGACTAGGTCCCTCATGACAACGTTTAATATGACCCCCAAATTTGATTCAATTGCAGGCTCTGTATGAAATTTGGTTGCTAATATCTGCGCAACCCACCTTTCTTTCTCACTTATTGGTAAGCTTGACACATTAGTTGAGAACTCTGTTGTACTGGACATTGTTCGATTGACGTTATCCATATCTTCCAACCATGCAGAGGCCACGATTTTTTCTCCCTTAATTTTACAGGACTCAAGAAATCGATCCAGCTCGAGATTACTCCACTTATGCATGGGACAATGATTTCGTGGAGTAGGATAAAGCTACCCATATTTGAAGACCGGTAGTCCTTGAATCTTAATCATGGATTACTAACATGGTACGTTGGTTTTGCCATGCTTCATCAATCTACTTTGAATGATGAAATTTTGAGTTAGTTATACGATGACATTCGCTTGACATGTCAGACAAGAAGTACCTGCACCAACAACGTGAGGTGATTTGACTAACTGTCACCTCTGCCCATGAGTTGTTGATTTGACACATTAACCCATGTGACATCGAGGTTGTTGAGAAAATGGTTTCAAGCAAACTTATTTTCGCCCCGATGCACTTCTAAAGGCGCCACACGTCCACTATTAAAACCACAATGGTTTTCCCCAGTCTGCCCTCGCATAATTAAGTCCCGCGTTATTTCACCGCCCGATATGGGCCTCAACCGTCGATCTGGGTTGCTTCAAGATCAACGGTTTGTAAGACTCATGACTTTTCTCTTCCTCCATATTTGTCCATATTACCACCACATATGACCCAAATCTCCAAATAACACCATGTCTCTACACTGATTTAGTCACCTGCTAAATTTAAACTCAGATTTGAAGCATGATCATCATGGTGATAACACGTGGAATTCAATGAAGTTTACAGGCTATGGAAGGTTTCCTAACCATTTCACCCCTTGTAGCTCGTCCCCAAACCAAATAGCCATATTTTTCTCATAAAAAATAGGTATTGGGGTCTCATTTAGAACAACAAGCAAGAGAATAAGAAAACTCTGCCAAAATCCCTTCCTTTTCTTAGCTCAATTTTTGCATCCCTTTATGAGTTTTAGCCTCAGCCTTTCCCTCCAACCTTTCTCCTTATGCAACCCTTCTTCCTTCCCTTGGTGATAAGTTGGTTGCGAGAATTTAACGTGGGATTGATTCACTTGGAGCCACGATAGATGAGCCCAGACCTGGTTGGTGGAGCAGTTACCGACAAAGGTTGTAATATTTTGTCTTGAAATTTAATAAAAGAGTTCATCCTTGTCCCAAAATATTATGTTTGTATGATTTTATTGATTCATGCATTTATATCTATATCTAAACTTTGAAAGTGATAAGTAGAGATTGCATGTGTTGTAGCATTGTGTTCCTAAGATTTTGAAAGTCATCTTTGGGAGGAGATTCGCGATCTAGGAGGTTGTAACAAATGAAAGAGGTCTACGCCAACTGCAAGGACTAAAGGTGAACCCATTGACCCTATTTCCTCTCTCTGATTATTTTGTTTAAATAGTTTTGGGATAGCTTAAGGGTAGAACCATCTTTTAAGAGAAGTCATCGCTCTGTGGATTTTCCCCGTGTCAGGAGGGCCCCTCCAGCATTACCCCTTTTCCTTGGGAGATGACAACACGTGACTAGGGAACAAAATATTACCACCAAGGTGAAACAAGGAAACTAACACAATTTCCCAAAACAATGATCCATTATTCAACTTCAACCAAGGATCTCCATCCACATTCCCGATAAATTAAGTACAAAAATTTGCATGAAAGAAGGACTAACATACCTTATGGTGGAAATGGTTTACCATCGCCCATACTCTGGGTTGCTTGAATGTGATGAGACTTGGTTGATATGTGATGGGAGGAAAATGAAGGGGGTCGTTGGGTTGCCATATTTGGACATGTTGATCATCATCATCACGGTGTATATCATGTTCTCCATTGTGGGCCTCGAGACATGATCTCCCCCAGTTACCCCTAGGCATGGAGGGGTAATAGACCCCAAAATCAACTTCCCAATTAGAAAAAATTTTGATGCAAGCAATGTAATATTTATAAACCATCCCTATCTCACAAATGTTATGCATGTGGAACCATTCACAATATACATCCAACATACACAACTAAAATAAGAGTACTAAAGTAGAACAAACCAATCCAACATACACAACTAAAACACAAGTATTAAAGTAAAACGAAATCTCATGATAAAAATATGCCACTATAATAAAATCCCTTGCAACATCACATAGATAACAACCATAATCAAATGACAACATAATAAGCATGAACCCTGTTATGTTTTCATTGACCAAGAATGTACTTCGTAAGTTCTAATCTGACTATAACACACTAATCTTGAACCTTATTATGTTATCATTGATAATCTCTATATCATAAATGTTATGCATGTGGAATCCTTCACCACACATCCAAGATACACAACTAAAACAAGAGTACTAAAATAGAATGAAATCTCAAGATATAAATATGCCACTATAATGAAATCTCTTGTATTACCCTCCCCAACCTAGGGGTAACTAAGGAGATGATGTCTCAAGGCCTGCAGAAACATGACATGGAGTGTCGAGAGCCAGATGACCAACTAAGCCCACATTGAGCAAACAGATCCCCTCCTCTCCACCACACATCACCTTTCATTGTCAACAACATAACAACATCCACCAAACCAACTTGGCCCAAAAAGGACAACAGGTCTTGCTTCATGAGGTAACAAGTCTAGTATTATGGTAAGTGTCATTTTAATAATTGAAGCATTTGGGAATGTTGCAAAGGGTCCTTTTTTTATTATGGGACATTTTCTTGGAAATTATACTTTTTTCCTTATTTCACCTTGGTGGTTGACATGGTTTCCTAGTAGGTGGGTCACCTCGGGAAAAGGGTTGCTACTGGGGGGTTCTCCTTGAAGGTTCATCATACCATTCCCACTCATACTTGTCACTTTCCACACTTCTTCCCCTTTGTTTCCTCATATTTTGGGTTCATTGACTCAATAAGGGCTTGTACCTCATTTCATCAGAAGAAGGGGTTGAAGGCCCTGAGGTGTTGTAGCTAGCAAAAGTCAAAATCCATAACTAATCCTTCTAAATGCTCTCCCTAAGGTCCTGTGAGCAATGAAATGCTTCTCCATAAAAATTAAGGACCTTTAAAAGAAAATTAAATAAAAATGTCATGCTTGATGCAGGAATGCATTTGCAGTGTCCTTTAATTTCCAGTGCATATGGAACTCAATGTGTTCCTAAATTCAAGTGGCATTATGGTATTCTTTACTTTCCATTTCACATAGCACTCAATGTTCGGACCATAAAAAATAAAGGGCTTGGAAAAAAGTTGCATTGTAAACAAAGGGATGCAGCACACCCTCCACAAAGGCACCCATAGATGAGACAACATGAGCCCTTGATATGTTAGGAACCCCATGCCCAAAAGTCATACCCCCATCCACCTCATACTCACTACATGACTATGGAGGCCGTACTTGTTTGTCTTTGCATGACCTTTCCCGGTGAAAGATTTTCATGGAGGAACTAAGCCACTTGGACCTCCTAGGGGCTTGAAATCTGATTAGTTGGATGCATCGCCCCACTGATTGGAGGCCTTGGAATATGAACGTTGCACTTGGGAAGGTGACTTTTCCACTTGAAGAATGATTTGAACCATGAAGGAAGGGTGATGTCACACTTATATGCTCAAATGTCCCATCATTTGATTATTTTTGGTCATTTTTTAGCCTATATGGGAAAAAGGGAAAAACGATTTTCCATTTAGCTTTGTATCTTAGGTTTTAGCCTAAAATTATGGATTTAATTGTAAAGTGGACAAACCCGGGTTTGGGTTTCCTCATATAAATATGAGGCAAGTCATTTGTCACAAAATATAACTCATCACTTGAGATAACTCATCACTTGAGAGATAGCTCTCTTCAACTGGAATTTCAGCCTCTTCTTTTCTTGTGCAAAATGGATGCAAGACTCGTCTAATGGTGCAATAAAGGCTAGTGACTTCTCTTGGATGCTTCTTCTTGGCAAATCGTTGGATATTCTTTGATAAGTAAATATTTTGCTTGCTAATTCTTCGATTAGGTAAGGAATTTTTGCAATTTTGTGTTTTTATTTTTGAATTCAAGGTTATTTTGTTAAAACCCTAGGATGAGTATAAGGGCATACACCCTCCATCAAATAAATTTATGTTATTGTCATTGAAAGGGATTAAGGATTGCTACAAGGAGTAAGAGGGTTTATACCCTCGTAGAAAAACCTTTCTAGGGTTTATATTCTCTAAGGAGTAAGAGGGTTTACACCCCTAGAATATCATCAAACCCTAGTTTAACTTGGTAGTGACCAAGAAAGAGACTCCATAACCTAATAGACAAGGCACTAGTTGCATTGAAGATTGTAAAATCTTGCATTGCTAAACGTGAAATTTAGTGGTTTGAAACTTGTAACAATAGAGTTTGATTCTACATGATATTGTCTCTCTTCTATGCTAAGGGCGTGATAATTAGCCAAGTGATTGAGTTGGTGTTTCAAACTATTTTCTACAGCCATCAGGGCTAATATAATTGTTGCCATATTTCATTTGACTTGCAATTTAACCAAGGAAATCATTGTTTGATCATTGGAATTGAAAGTGTTTGTCTTAAGCTTCATTTTGAGCCATTTACTTGTTGATTTCCATGGTTAAATATTGTTGTTGTAGAAAAAGTAAGATACAACCATAAGGCTATCATAAATTGTGTTGATAACTTACTTTTACATCCTTCTATTGTCATCTAATTCATTGTGCTAAGCATTGGAACGTTATCTCTAAGTTGTATGCTCATTGATCCAATTTCATATGTTGAGTTAAATGATATAATAACAATTTTTATAACTATCTCATTGTTGATATATTACTTTTGTATGCTACAATTTTGGGACAACAAGGGTTCTTTTTTATTCCCCTCATGTTCTAGGGATAATTTTATCATATTTGGTATTGGTTTTGGTTGTCCAATATTGGTTTTGCAGGTACTCTCCATTGGAAACATTTCCTTGACCGATACTCAACCTCAATCAAGCTCCTAGAACCTTTCATTGTGACCTATAGGGGTGTTTCATTATTCTCCTTGACTTCTCCCTTGCAATCCCCCTAGGGTCACCTGGGAAGCCTCCCCTATGTTGGAATTGTCCATCACTAAAATGAGGGGGGTATCTATTGAGGTGACATTGATAGGTTTCCCCAGTTGTGTCTCACACTTGCTTCTTGGGTTGATATTTTCCCAAACTACAATCTATGCAATAACATTTTTGGCGTCTTTGTCGGGGAGGATTTTGAATCCTTTTTTATCCCATAACGACACTTGGCAAGTGATCTAGGAGGATTTGTGATCTCTTGGAATTTAAAAGTCTCAAATGAGGATGAGGATGACATCATTGCATAAGGATCGGCAAGAAATTTCTAACGGTGCGTGAATCGCCTCAAACGAATGTTGAATGAGGAAGATATCGTAATCTGAAGTTTTGGCAAAACATGAAAAACATTCTCAACATTCTAAGTATGATTTTCCTTTGTTAAAGCTTGGTGTCAAATTTAACTCATTTGTTTATGATGGAGAATTGAATGCAAAAAAGTTGGACAACTCGGTAAAGCAAATAGAAGTTTACTTCAATGTGCAAAAGATCAAACAAGACATTGCAAAGATTCAAATGGCTACTAACATAGTTACCAACTTAATGAAAACTCTACATAATTCTCGTTTTTTGGGGGGTTACATTTTTTACCCCTTTTTAAAAATGGTGCTACAGGTAACAACCCCCCTCCCTTTTTAGGTGATTTTTTTTATATTTTAAATTTTCTGATCCATAATGTTTCCACATTTTTTTAAATTCTTATTTTTTTATCTATTTTCAATTTATTTATTTTTTAATTCAACTTTGCTTTTAGTTATTTTTCCATGCATCTTTAAATCTTAAAAATATTTTTTATCATTTACTTTTTTGAAACTAAGATTTTTTTATCTCCTTAATTAATTTATGGTTCCATACTTTTTAAATATAGTGGAAAATATTCTTTTTAAGGCATTTTTTACATTTACTTCAATACATAGAAAATCAGTGTAGGTAAATAACACTATTTTTCAATATTTAACAAAAAAAATATAATTTAATTTTTCTTTGATAAATTAAAAACTAAAAACAACAAAGAAAAATAAAATAATTGAAATTAAAATAAAACGTAAAAAAATTAAAAAATAAATTTATATAATAAATAAATAAATAAATAAAACTAAAGAGGAAAAAAAACCAAAACATTTAAA
>ML812679.1:160756-183039 GCA_009831015.1 Picea engelmannii
ATAAGAAATGAAATGAGCTTTTCCATGTAAGGGTCACAATGAAGCATACAAAGGTAGATACTTTGTTTAGCAGTGGGTCTCAAGTTAATTTGATATCCAAATATATTGTTAAAAAGTTGGGATTAAAGATTGAACCTCATAAGAAGCCTTACCCTTTGGGTTGGGTACAAAACGACACTCAATTGAAAGTAACTAGACAATGTACACTTAAATTTGCAATTACTTCCAAGTTTACTGATGAGGTTGTATTAGATTTTTTCCCTCTTGACATATGCAGAATAGTCTTGCGTAACCCATATCTATATGATCGAAAATCCATATTCTATCATGAAGAAAATAAGTATCATATTTTCAAGGATAAGGTTGAATATATTGTTAAAGCTCACAAGATTAAAACTAATGAATCTCTAGTAAGTACAAGACAAATAAAGATACTTGTCAATGCTAGAAAATCTCTTGTTCTCATGCTTGAGAAACAAAGAGATCGAGATGTATCAGATGTTTCTCTATGTTGTGATCCATGTCATCACCATGAATTGGTAAATTCATTTGGTGAAATCGTTCAGAAGATAAAGCGATTCGTTGATTCATTTCCTTTCGCAACAATGTATTCCTTACTATTTCTAGTTAGTTGTTTCTGGTTAATAGGAATGATGGTGAATGCAAGAGATTGTGGAAGTAGGGAAATGAATGTTTATATCAATAGTATAACTTCATTTTTTATCATGGTTGGACAGTTTGTTGTGATGCACTAGGTTTTCATTATCGAGTCATGATGGGTAGATTCAGGACAAGTGGGGAGGAAATGCCCTCACTTGATTGATGTATAAATACTTTTGGAGGTCCAAAAGCTTCCCATTGGAGAGCAATAATCCAAGAGGATCTGTGATCACTTAGAATTTAAAATCCTCAAATGCTAATGAGGATGACACCATTGCGTAGCGCTCAGCGAGAGCTTTCCAATGGCACATGAATCGCCTAAAACGTGGATGAGGAAGATATCATAGTATAAAGTTTTGACAAAATAGGAGAAAAAGGAAAAACATGAGTGCCACATGGCAGGCCCACAGGAATCCATGTGGCCATATATAAAAGTGACATGGCATAGGGTGACGTCATTTCGATGTCGGCATGTTGACATGGCAACACGAAAGGAAGACAATGTCACTCAGTTCTGGCGTTTTCGACATCTAGTTGGACCAGTAAAAATTTTCGACATGTCATCTGTACAGATGACATGGAATCCATACGGTCCACATGGCACCACTGAAAGGGGGCCATGTGGTAGGTCGTATAGTGGCATGGCGGCTAGGTGCATATCTATACAGGAAGGTGGACCAATTAAAAGTCGACACCTGGTGTCCATATGTCCAATTAGCAAGATGATTGTGCAGACACGTCAACAGGTCTGTATAGTGAGTTGGAAATGGTGGTCAATGAAACATTACCACATGGATTGACCAGGTGGTGCCATGTGGCACCTTTGAGAATCCCAAGAAGGCTGGAGTTTGAAAATTTTAGGTGCAAGTGTCGGGCCAACATACCATGTAATCCCAAAAAATTATGCAATGTGTGACCATGGGAGGAGTTCATGGGATTTGAACTCATGACCTCCCACCACCAATGCCAATGCCCTAACCAATGTGCCATGAGTGTCATTTTTTATGGAAAAATGCATCAACCTTAATTAAAGTTGACCCCGTGCTCTATTTAAACTAACATGCAAATCGATGAATAGGACAGTTGGGCACATAAATTGAGACAGTACGGACTGACAAAGAAAAGCATTGGAATTTGTTCTAGAGGGGGAGTCCTAAGGGCTTGTGCAGAAGTATATCGAGTTTATACTCAAAAGTCTCAAAATTTCAAGAGGAGACTGAATATGGCCTCTATTTTTGAGTTGGAGCAGCTGATCAGAAAGATGTTTACAGAACCTTTTTTCCAAGCCAAGTATAGTCGAGTCTATACTTAAAAGTCTCAAAATTTCTTGTAGAATTCAGTGGCAGGTTTTGTTTATGTTTCTGACATGCAGAACTAAAAGGTGATTTCAGAAGTTGAGTTGTAATCCTTTATTTGTATTATTTTGTCATTTTGAGATTAATGAAGAGTGGTCTCACTGTTGGTAGTGGACCTAGAGACATAGCCATGATGTCTGGTGAACTTCGTTATCAATTTTTGGTGTGATTTGTTGATTTTGTTCTTATTGATCTCTTCTTACATCTATGAAGAATGGATTATGCAAGTAACTTCACAAGTATAAAATTTTAGTTAAGTGAATCTAATCACAGAAAAATGCAAGATGCATTGTCAATTTAAAGATCCAGTTAACTGAGAAAGGTGTGTTATCAATGAAGGACTAATGGTTAGATTGGTAACTTAAGACTTTCATATCAGCAAGTCTATTCCAAATCCTTTTCCCTTAGCTTTCCTAGCGAATCCATTTGAGGGAATTTCCCTTGTAATTTTTTATAAGCCTTGTTGATTTCTATAAACCTAGCACTCGACGGTTAATTTCGAGAAAAACACATTTACAGAATTAATGCACAACTAGGTTACTCAACGAAATAATCAACAGAAGAAAAATCAGAAACCAAACACATTTGCACAAGATATTTCCAAGTAAATAAACCCTGGAATAACCCTCGAGGGAAAACCAGATCTGTGATCATTTTATTAAACAAAAATTAGGGCTCTCGTCCTGGGATAGTGGCCCTTCTGAGAAATACATTGTAGCAATAGCCTGACCCTCTTGGTTGTTATCTCCTTGTTGCCTTTCCTCAGCCCCTACCCCTACACACCTGAGTGCTCACTCACTCTTTATGTACCATCATTGTGTCTCATGCTCTCACCTAGGATGTATTTATAACCTTGATTTAACCGCACGTCCAAAACCCTAGATCTCCTAAAGTGATCTATGGCTGAGATCTAATATCCCATTCACTTTGGATCTAATGGCTAGGACTTAATTTAATTACTAATGACAAATACCTTAGAATTTAATTAAATCAAACTCACTTTATTATAAAAGTACATTCACTTACATAAAGTGAATCTCCTAATTTTATGGAGGCATTTAGGATGACTTCCACGTGCTAGACACAAGCCAACATGGAATTACTTTCCTGATGCTACAAACCAACAATTCCATGTTGACTTACACTCCTTCTTAGAGAGAAAGGTACTTCCACCACCCAGAGGTGGCTCTTTCTTTGCTATCAAATCTTTTGCCATGGTTTCTCTCCAACCCACCTGGTTGGTTTCTCCCTCTGACATGAAATCTATCCCTGCCATCTCGCTCGGATGAGTTTGCAAAGACCTTCTTGACCTTGGTGCCTAGATCCCTTCGTAGGACCCGCTTCTCAAACTTGTTTCCTGCTGCATGGACTTGTTTCCCACTGCTCAAACCGCTTCCTGAGGCTACTCAGATTTGTTTGCAACCTCTTGCTTCTACCCAAGTCCTTTTATAGGATTCCCGAATCTTTTCTAGGCGCTTATTAGCTATCTCATCCTACTGCCTTCCCATTGCCCAGGACTTTTGTTCACTTCCCGGGGCACCCTGGGCTGACCGACCCCTATGATCTATTTTTTGGCGACTTCTGCAGCCAACATGGCTGGCCTAAGTGACTGGTGGTTGGTGGTTGTCCGGTTGGTTGTTGTTAGAGGCCCAAACCCCACCGACATTTTGATCCTAGCCGGTGGCAGTGACTTACCTCACTTGGTAGCTCATTGGCTGGCAGTCGATTATGTCGACTATCTCTGTTGCATCCATAACCTTCATCCATCTCCGTGTATGTTATCTGGTATCTTCTGTTTCCCTTGGTTTCTCAGTAGTTGTCCCACGTTGTGGTTGTCACAACCTGACCTGATTCTCCCTAGTCTATCACTCGGCCTCCACACCTGTGGCCTTGCTCCAAACTCCAATCATCGTCTTCTAGCTTTGCAGACACACAATGGTCTCTCTCCATAACAACAATTGGCTCCCTTGTAACACCCATGCAGCCATTTCTGCTTGTGGTTGTCTCATGCAACGATCGATGGATTTTAACTCAGTCATGGATCCTATTGTTGTTGTCTCCCTCTCTTTACATCAGTAGTGGATCTCTTGCAGCCGCAACCACCTACGACATCAGCAGCTAGAATCACCGAAAAATCCTACCCATCAATCCTTTCTCTTGTGCGAGCTCAGGCTCTCTGCTACTTGGATCACTCTGTGTGGTTGATCCACAGCTGAATGTCAGGCTATCACAACCCACAACTGTATGTTGATCTGCCTCCTTTTTCATCCCTTTCTCTTCATGCACCTCTCATATCAACCATCAAATTTCATGACCCCGCAATGCTCTCACAACATTCTACCTAGTAGATGACATACACAATCAATTTGTCATGGTTGTCACTTACTAGCGGCTCGATCTTCCACCTCTTCTATTTTCCTATGCTCCATGTGTGACTGGTCTCTACTTTGGCAACCAAATTACGCTCAGTGCACCCTTATCAATCATCGATATGTTTCCACATAGATCTACCTTCTCACAACCTCACATGGCTTGGATCATGCAATCAAATCTCTTTTTTTAATTTCTTTTACCCATAGAAAAAACTTAAAAAAAAATAATGAAAATATCTTGTTGTCAAATTTCACTTCTGCAACCTGGTTTCCTCAAAGTCTAGGCTCTGATCCCATGTTGATTTCTATAGACCTAGAATCTAATAGTTAATTTAAAAAAAAAAACATTAACTGAATTGATGCACAACTAGGTTACTCAATGAAATAATCAGCAAAAGAAAAATAAAAAACCAAACACATTTGCACAAGATATTTCTGGGTAAATAACCCCTGGAAAAATCCTTATGGAAAAACCATATCTGTGATGATTTTATTAAATAAAATCAAGGCTCTCATCCTGTCATAATGGCCCTTTTGAGAAATACACTACATCAATAGCTTATCCCTCCTGGCTTCTATCTCCTTGTTGTCTTTCCTCGACCCTGCCCCTGCACACCTAAGTGCTCACTCACTCTTTGTGTACCATCAATGTGTCTCCTCCTCTCAGCTAGGTTGTCTTTTATAACCTTTAGTTAACCCTAAGTACAAAACCCTATATCTCCTAAAGTAATTTACGAGTTGAGATCTAATCTCCCATTCACTTTGGATCTAACAGATAGGACTTAATTTAATTACTAATGCTAAATACCTTATCATTTAATTAAATCAAACTCACATTATTACAAAAGTACATAAAGTGAATATCCTAAGTTTCTAAGAGGCATTTAGGACAACTTCCATGTGCTAGACACAAGCCAACATGGAAGTACTTGTCTGATGCTACAAACGTCAACAAGCCTTTCATAGAGTTCATCTAGTGACTCCACTGATGTATCATGGAAGTATATGATGAATGCCTACCAGAAAGGTGGGGTGATATCCCAAAATTTGATGGTGATCCATGTTCGGTCATTACACATGTTGTCAAGTTTACCGAATACTTTGGTTTGCATGACATAACCCAGGAACATTTTTTGACACAATCTCTCTTGCTATTTTTAGATAAGAAACAAAGGAATTTGATCAAGCATACTTGCATCCCAAATGGATTATCCTCTACAACCATATTCATCCAATAATTTATCAAGCATTGTGAACTGAAATACCAACGACTTGAAGATATTATTCAGGACCTTGAGGATGCTTTTCATAAAGAAACTCTTTCAGTGGATCTGATTGAGAATTTGAGGGTGCTTTCTTTTTTGAAACCCATTGAAAATCATGGAAATACAATCGAGGAACAAGAAGTTGAGGACCACCATGAAGAAGTGCTTGAAGAACATGTCCATCAAGAAATCTTCCAAGAAGAAGAAGGTTTCGGTGAAGTGAAACATGTTGAAAACCCAAATGAGACATCAGTATGTGTTCTCCCACTTGATGAAGATGAAGAAGTGACTAGTCCCAATGATACAGATGATTTCATGGATGAACTCTCTAACATGGTTCATAAACACATTGATTATTTCATAAATATTGGGAGGCATAAATAGGACATGGGTTGTTTCATTTTTTATAAGGATCCCATTTATGATATTGAGGGTAGGTTTCAAATGAAAAATGTTGAATTGTCACCTTCAGAGGATTGGTCTTCATGCCTAGATGATCCAGATATTCCATAGCTCGATGATGATATGAGTGTAGATAGTTATCATCCACTCATGGATGATTGGTTGCAATTCACTTATGTTGATTTCCAGCCCTACCTTGGGGATTATCCTTTTGAAAACTCAAAAAAATTATTTGATGAAAATTCTCAACCATCTTTGTGCTCAAATTTTTACGAACGTGAGGTTGAGGAACAATCAGAGACTCATGCTACTAAGAAGTAGTACTTTCATCCTTGGTCATTTTGTAGGGATTTTAATGTGAAGGAAAAACATTTTATGAGTGACAAGAATTTTTCTTTCTCCGGACATGAGGTTTTCCCTTACCTCCTATCTTCTTTGGGAAGCCATGCATTTTTCTTCTGATCTCTCATCTCCTCTCGGTCTTAAGGAAGGAGTGGTCATGTTAATGAGGAAGAACATAAGCCATCATATATACATGGTATCCCTACTCAAATATGGGTGGAATAAGCTTTTGTCTATTCCTTCTAGAAGGATTTTCTCCCTCCCACCCACCTCCATGAGTTGCTTTCTATGATTGGTTGCATTCTTATTTATGCTCATGATTATTTTGTGCTTGACTTATATTTTTGGTATTACATGATTAAGCATAGGGAGAGATACCTTGATGAAATGTTGAGAATTTGTTTGACTAGTTGTATGATTCCACCTGATATCACTAAGCACTTGATCTCTATGGGCCTTAGGCCCCAGGTAAGTAGGTAGGTCATTCCCTTTCTTCCATTTGCATTTGCATTTGTGTGTTCATTGTAGTGTAGTTTCATTTTTTTCATGCCTTGTTTTACATTTTACTTCTCTTTCATTTATGCATAGTTTTTGTGATGCATTTGCTTGAATTATTGACATGTTAGTTAGAATTTTTTTTAAAATGCAAAATTATTTTTTTAAGGAATAGGTGAAATTGTGAAGTTTTGATTATATTAGTAAAGGTTGAGCAAGCCACCCCTCGATACTCTAATATATTTCTTGAGTATGTGTAGGCACATGTCTTACCAGAATATGTTGATGTTCTCATGTGCTCTACGGTGAGCACATGTCCCCATGTAGGAGCTAGATGTTACAATCCCAACCTAGGGATAACTAAGGAGATGATGTCTTGAGGCCCGTAGGTAGAATACATGGAGTGTCAAGAGACATATGACCAGATGAACCCACATTGAATAGATAGAGCCCCTCCTCTCCACAACACATCATTTTTCATCATCAACAACATAGCAGTGTCTTCCACACCATTGTTGCCCAAAAAGGACAACAGATCTTGCTTCATGAGGTAACAAGTCCAGTCTCATGGTAAGTTTCAATTTAATAATTGAAGCATTTGAGCATGTTGCAAAGGGTCCTTTATTGATTATGGGACATTTGCTTGGAAATTATACATTTTTCTTGATTTTACCTTCGTGGTTGATATGGTTTCCTAGTAAGTGGGTCACCCTTGAGAAAACGGTTTCTACTAGGGGGTCTCCTTGAAGGGTCAACATACCATCCCCACTCATACTTGCCACTTTCCACACTTCTTCCCCTTTGTTTCCTCATATTTTGGGTATTTGGGTTCATTGACCTCAAGAAGGGTTTGTACCTCATTTCATGGGAAGAAGGGGTTGAAGGCCGAGAGGTGTTGTAGCTGGAAAAAGTCAAAATCCATAACTAATCCTTCTAGATACTCACCCTAAGGCCATGAGAGCAATGAAACGCTTCTCCATAACAATGAAGGACCTTTAAAAGAAAAGTAAATAAAAATGTCTCGCTTGATGGGGGGATGCATTTGTGTTGTCCTTTAATTTCCATTACATATGGCACTCAATGTGTTCCTAACTTCAAGTGGCATTGTGGTATTATTTAATTTCCATTGCACACAACACTCATTGTTTGAACCATAAAAAATAAAGGGCTTCGAAAAATGTTGCATTTAAAACGAAGGGATGTAGCACACCCTCCACAAAGGCACCAATAGATGAGACAATGCGAGTCCTTGATATGGTTTATCGCATAGATTATAGGTTGGGAAAATCCCAACCCAAACTACAAAAGTGGGAAAATTGTGAGAGTATCTACCACTATCACCTTAGGTAAACACTCCCCTCACTTTAGTGATGATAAAAAGCACCACAAGGGGGGAATCTCGGTGACCCTAGGGGGAAATGAAATGGAAAGTGGAGTGGTGGAAGGTGAAACCATATAGGTCAAGTTAGGAAGTGGAAAATGGCTTGGATAAGAGTCGTGTTGATAAGAGTATGCTACCGAAGTATAGTGTACTTGCAAAAGATAATTGTACATGCCTGGAAAAATATAAATGATCGAAATATGATACCATAAATCAAAGGGACAAGAAAGTGAATCTTGTTTTCCTATATTACATAAGTAAACAAGAATATATATCAGCAATTATAAGATATAGTTATTGCAAAATTAACTGTCAAAATTATAAAATATTTATTGGAGAATGAAGCACTAAACAAGCAGATAATTTTCCAATACTTAAGCACAAACTTTGATGGTAAAATAGGGTTGCTAAATAAATTTACCAACAAAGTATTAGGGAAGCCCTATGGATATAACAAACAATTTCTACAACAGCAAGTTATAGCCACATAAAATCACAAGCAAAGCACTCAAAAGAAAACCCTTAACAAGTAGATTAATTAGCACTATTTACTTTCACTTTTCAGCAGTAGAAAGAGTAGTAAAATTTGAAGAGAGAGTAGTTTGATGCAACCCTAATGGTTGTAGCTTAAATTTTAATAAAAAAATAAGAAATCTTGGACAAAAAAAGACACCTCTAGGGCATTAGAAAGCCTTTAGCATGCACAAAATAACTACCCACTTGAACAATTCAAAAACATCAATATCCACAATTATTAATGCATGAATATACAATCTTTGATGAAATAGATTAGTGACTTCTTCAATTGGGAAATGGAGTCTCTTGTGTAAGGTTAGGTTTCACTACTTATGTAGGGGTGTTATCCCTTTAAATTCCTAGAGCAAGCAAACCCTAACAAGGATAAAACTCTACCGGGGTGTAATCCCTTTTACTTCTAGTAGCAATCCTTTAAAAAGATAATTCAATAGAAATAGAATGGAGTATCTCAATGGAAGGTGTATGCCCTTATAATTCTCCAAGAGTTAAACAAAATAGCCATGAAATTAACAAGACAACATACAAATTGCAGAAAATTGTACCAATTCCAAGAGATATGCATGTAAACCCTAGTTTTTACAAGATATTACACCACACTTACAAAGAATTAGCCTCCAAGAGATAGAGCCTAGAATTGATCCACAAGGGAAGAATATACATGAACAAATTACACCAAAAATCCATTGTAGCAAATTTCCCAAGTAAGGAGAAAGTTTTATCCAAGTCTCTCTCACTTAATAGAGAGTGAGATATGACAATGAAATGTGAAATGAACTTTAGTTATAGGTCATGTAAAATGAGTTTGTCCACTTAATTAGGGTAAAACACAAAACAAGGAGGTTGGCCTCCTTTATTTTTCCCTTTTACAATAATAATTTCAATTTTACACAAATTAAACCCTAAAAAGATGACATCATGCCCCTAGAGAGTGATGTTTTGGCACTTCTAGTAATTCGTTGGGTTGTTGAAGAGAGCATTGGGCCTCCAAATTCCATGTGTCATCATGTCAAGCCTTCTTCCCTTCATCATCCATGCCATATCATAAAGCAACACCACCATCATCCAACCTAGGCCCTAATCAATACATCAAGCCCCAAAGTGAAGTGTTTTAGCCTCCAAAGGAAAATCATTGGGCTAGAAAGGGCTAGGTATCAACCTCCAAGTTGTTCTCTCATGCCTTCAAACGAAACTCCCATCACTTGGCTTACCCCAAGTTCTGGTTCATGGAATCCACTCTATGGGGTTCTTTCCCCAATGAAGGCCCAAGTTAGGCTTGTTCCTTCCAAAACGCCCACCAAGCAAAGTCCTGCAAAGACAAATAAGTGTTCCCTCCAAGGGTATCAAGTCAAATGTATCATTCCAAGTAAAATCACATCTAATACAATATCCACCTAAACATGTGCATCAAAACTACATTTTCAAATTAAACAAGTGCTCAAAGACCCTATGCAACTTTCCAAGTTTAGGTATGGGAGGGTTGTCATGGTGACCTATTGGGTGAGTCATTCCTCAAGTCAAGGAGTGTTTCCTAGGTGGAAGCTCTCTAAGCTATGTAAACAATATGAAGTGGATGGGGGTAACACTTTTGAGCATGGGGTTCATGACATACAAGGTTCCATATTTTCTCATTTATGGGTGCCTTTGTAGAGGGTGTGTTGCACCTTCGTTTTTAATAAAACATTTTTCCAAACGCATTTGTTTTCCATCAATTAATTAAAGCACATAACAATTGGGTAACTTAAAAATATTTCACTTGAAGCTAGAGGTACACAGAGTTCCATATGCATGGAAAGAAAGCGATATTGCATGTGTGTACACACCTCAACAAGTGAGATATCTATATAATTTGAAATTGTTTTTGCAGGTCTTCAATTATTCTAAGAGAAATGTTTCATTGTTCTCAAGACCTCTTTAGATGAGCATCTAGAAGACTAAAATTTTGGATTTTATCTTTTTCTAGTTACAAGCCTCTAGGCCTTCATCCCCTTCTTCCATTGAAATGAGGTACAATCCCTTCTTGGGACACCTGAAAATCCCAAAAGATAAGGAAACGAAAAGGATGAAGTGTGAAAAATGATAAGTATGATCGGAATTGGTATGATGAATCATCAATGAGCACTCATTGGAACCATCACTCAAGGAAGTGATACTTGGCTCATAGATAGCGGTGCTTCCAAGCATATGACCGGATTCAAAAACTCTATATCAAAATTAACAGAAAAGGACTCTTCACTTCAAGTGGTGCTTGGAGACAATTCCAAGCATGCAATCAAAGGAGTTGGAGAAGCCTCCTTACAACTTGATTTAGGTAACCCTCTTTCAATTAAAGATATACTATTTGTACAAGGCTTAAAGAAGAATCTTCTATCTATTTCATCATTAGAAGATAAAGGATTTAGGGTAGCCTTTGTGGATGGCCAAGTCCTTCTATGGCCCAAGAATTCAAACATAAATAAAGCCACTGTGATTGGTGCCCGAGAGGGAGGATTTCATAAGTTGAAGGGACACCAAGAACAATCCCTTATACAAAATAGTGTTAATTCTAGTGAACTATGGCACCAAAGGCTTTCTCACTCGAACTATAGAACATTACTGGTTTTGAGAAAAATGTTTACAGGTCTACCATAAATCCAGATAGACCATGACGAAGTATGCAAAGGTTGTGCACTTTGCAAGAATGTCAAGGGAATCTTTACAAGCAATGATAGCATATCCAAAGGTATTTTGGACATCATACACTCTGATGTATGCAGATAGATGACCGTACCATCACTTGGAAACTTTGTATACTATGTGTTGTTCATAGACGACTATTCCAGGAAGACATGGATCTACTTCTTGAAAGAAAAAGATGAAGTATTTAACAAGTTTCAAGAGTTCAAGGCTTTAGTTGAGAATATCTATGAGAGGAAGATTAAAGTTTTGAGATCTGGCAATGGAGGTGAGTAGACCTCAAAGGAGTTTAAATACTTTTTCCAAGAAGTAAGGATTAAGAGGGATCTTACAACTCCCTACAACCCCCAATAGAATGGGGTTGCATAAAGAAAGAATAGATCCATCATAGAATCAGAAAAAAAAGATGATACATGACCAGAGCCTCCCCATGCACTTATGGGAAGAAGCATCCAGTACGGTTGTATATGTGCAGAATATAAGCCCTCATAAGATATATGGGAACAAGACACCTGAAGAGGTGTTCACCAGAAAGAAGCCAGAAGTCAATCACTTGAGGATTTTTGGTTGTCAAGTGTCTATACATGTTCCCAAGGAAAAGAGAATGAAATTGGAACCTTCGAGAAAGAAGGGCACATTCGTTGGATACAGTGAGACTTTGAAGGCCTATAGAATTTACATTCCAGGGTAGAGATAGATCGAGATCAGTCAAAATGTAACATTTGATGAAGATAAAGCCTTCATAAGATAAAGGGAATCTCACATAGATGAGGACCAAATAGAGTAAGAGGCTCCCAAAGATGCAGTCATGATAGACTCTACACCTAAATAAACCATCCCTGAAGATCATAATGATATGGTAAAGTCTGAAAGACTTATAGATCTACCTGAATAAGTTGTGGCTACCATGAAGAGACTAGCTTGGCTTCAGAACACCTTGCAGGAATTTGAAAGACATGCAGCTCCCAAAGGCTCCTTTAGAGAGAGAAAGAGACCACATAAGTTTTCCAGCTATGTGGCACTAATGAGAAACATCATTGATTCAGAACCTTCCACTTTTAAATAAGTTGTTGAGAATCTGGAATGGAAGGATGCCATGATGGAGGAGTATCAATCCATCATGAAGAATGATGTATGGGAGTTCATTCCGAGACCAAAAGGGAAGTTAGATGTGACTTCCAAATGGATCTACAAGATCAAGCATGTTGCATACTGTTATCGCATAGTTTGTATCTTAGGTCAAAGGCTAAAGGATAGAGGCCAAACTGGCATAACAGGAACCTTCCCCACCCAATGTCACCATGATGAGTAGGTTCTTTCTATTTAGGGAGGTTAACCCAGGGGAGACGTCCCTGATAACCTGGGGTTTTGAAGAGGCTAAGGTATAAATTCAAGGTTAAAGTTTCCTCCTCACAGGTTACCACCAAGATCATAAGGTTCGGCTAATCAGCCAATAAAGAAGTGTATGCCCAAAGAGAACACCTGCTCGGAACAAGACAACAATAAAGAATATATGCAGGCTATAATTCAGTGGGTTAGTACTTGATATGACTATATGATATCAATTAATAAGCAATGTAAAACAATAGATATCAATCAGGTCAACGTTTTATCAATTAGGTATGGAAAAAAAAAGCATCAATTCATCAATAACTATCAAGATGATTAACCCAACAATGTATCCAACCAACACTTTACTCAATAACTGCTTTACATCATCATCCAATTTCTTATAGAAGACAAATGTTGCGTCAAGATGAGATAACCAACTGTGATGTTGGCCTTAATTAGGGTTAGTTTGTTAGTTAGGGTTTCAAGAATTAAAGTTTTAAGAGTTTGTTTTGGACGCTATGACCTCAACGTTGTGTGTCTAAGATCAGTGCCTAAGGGTAGATGGAGTCAAATAAGAAGAGGGCACAAAGTTTTGAAAGGATAAAGACCAAAGACAAGAGGGAAGGGTTCTAGAGTGCTGCAATAGCAGGGCCCTAGAATCATAATCCTAGGGGAAAGAGGCTCACTCTGGTGTTGCTTAAGCAAGGCCTCGTTCTCTTTCCTCCTTCTTTAGATCAATTTGGCAAAACGTCTAGCATAAATAATAATTCTAACTAGAGGATGAGGTGAGAGAAAGTGTTGCAATGGAAAGGCTTTCAAACCCTAGAAGATGGCGGCCCTAGGTGTAGATATCCTAGGACTAGGACGTCACCCCCTTTTCAACCTTTAAAATCAAGCTAGCTTAAGGGGAAAAGCAAGAGGAGTGTAGCAAAGGCTAGGCTCAATCTTTCTTCTTCAATGGCTTAAAAATTTCTCTCTAAGGGGACATGAAACAAGGACCTACTTGTGTGCTTGTTACCTAGGGTTTCAAAATCAGCAATTTTATAAGTAAATGCAAGAATTTACACCTACAACCATTCAATTAAGAAGTTTTGCAAGAAAAACACTTACATATCATGAAGAAAAGCATGTGCAAACCCTAGTTGTAAACCTTCCTTGAAGAGAAATACCAAAAGATGCCAAAAAATCCTTCCATCAACAAGTGAGCCTCACTTAGAAGACAAAATTACCCTAGTAGGGCGCAAAAATCAGACCTCACAAGTGTGAGTTGTTGTGTTATGTTCAAATGAGGGGAAAACATCCTCAATATAGAGTGTATCATGACCTTTTAATTAATTTTAGGTCATTAAAAATAGACGACAAGGCTACAAACCAAAAATCATATTGTTTTACATTAAACTATTAAATGAAACCCTAAATGAGCAATAAACAGGATGTCAAGCCCCTCTGAGGGAGACATTGGTCGTTTTTAAGGAAAAATGCAACACAAGGTGATAAACATTGGCCCTCCTTGGGAATCCAAACTCTGCCACATGTGCCAAACTGCTCTGTCAAGATGCCATACATTAGAGGTGACGTCATGGCTCCTAGATGACATCCTGGGGCATCAAAAGGGGCACGTTCCACCTGTAGTGGGTCAACCCCCCTGGGCTGGCCTCAACCAAGGCTTCCTCAATGAAAACATTCTCCTTCTTCTCTTGTGCAAAGGCTCGACCAATCATTGTCCTATCTCTGCCCTTGATGGGGTCCCAGCAACCATCTGATGGGCTTTTCAACCCCATGGAGGTCTGAACTAATCATCTCCCCATGTGTACCGATCCAACTGGTACCTTTCCATCGGGAATGATCCTGCACATCAAAAACTTCGCCCTCCATGGGCTCATTAGTCACAGGGATCATAGCAATGTCAATCACATTTCATCATTAATTTTGTCAAATGCATGCATAAAACCCCTGATATATCATCCAATAGCTCAAAGACATTACAATGACCTACTATACAAAGTCGAAGAAAAAGACAAAATGCCCTATTGGGCCAACATCCATAAGAGAAGGAAAGTTTTCAGAGGACATTATCCAAGCCATGTAACACGAGGTGATGTGGTCAAAGGATGTCCAGACATATAGGTAGAGTGAAAGAAAGGGGTGATATTACATGTGGGTGCCTTTGTAGAAGGTGAGTTGTACCTGTCATGGATGCAATTCTTTCCAAACCCTTTATTGCCTTTATTCTTTCTTTTCTTTATTGTTTTTTTATTTTTTTTTATTTCAAGGTCTAACTAGAGGACACTACCTTGGCGTGGTGACTAGAGCTAACAGTGTTACCCACAAGTACTTTCAAAGAGATGATAAGGCTGGCTCGTGATGAGACCCCCTTTCCCTTGGCCATCCAACCAAAGGTCATTTCCCTGGCATGGTAACCAGATAATGGCAATGTCATACTGCTAGAGACCCATGAACATAATGGATTGGCTCGTGATAAGACCCCCCATCCTCTTGGCTAGGTCTTGTTTGGTCATTTTTCTTCGGGTCCCTCTTTTTTCTTGTTGAGAGGCTTTTTATTGCCTTCTCGGGGATACCTGGGCGAGGCATCTCTAGGTTTTATTTTATGGATTTTATCTTTTACCAGCTGCTTTTACCTTCTGGGCCTTTAGCCCCTTCTTCCCACGAGATAAGGTGTAACCCCACAAACAGGTCATCCTAATGTTTGGACTAGGGGAATGGGATAGATGAGTGGGAGATAAGATGTAAGAGTGATGATATGATGGGAGCGGACGATGGCCCTTCAAAATCCCCCCGGGTGGCTAACCAAAACCTATGGGTACAAGCTTGCTAGGGTACCCTGTCAATCCCCCCAACCATGGTCAAGTGGGTCAGTGTAAGATCCAAGCAGTCATCAGAAATAAACGGAATTTGATGCATATATCTGAAGGTTATAATGATCAAATATGACACATACCATGATACCTGGACCAACTACCTCATGGAGCAAGAGTCTTCTCTGATACAAGTCCAAGCCGAAGGTGATGGATGTTGTTGTTGCTCACAAGACAAGTCTGATGAAGAAGAAGAAAGATGGGCCCTCCAGGGCCATGCTCAGGTCAATCCTGCTCTCGGTACTCCATGTCTAGGACCTGTGGGCCTCGAGACATGATCTCCTAGTTATCCCTAAAAAACGGGGATAACATCTGGCTCCAACTCGAGGACATGTGCTCACCATAGAGTGCATAAGAATCTCAGCATCTCTGGCATAACCTGCAAACCTGCTCAGACTCGAAAAGGGCATCAGTAGCAAAGGTGGGGTGGTATTACCACCCCGCAAATATAATATATGTATATGACTGAAATAAAACAATCAATATGCAAGTGAGGAAGCAAACTAACATGAAATGCAAATGGTATAATACACGGAAGAAAGCCTACCTACCTATACTTACTTATGGAGTCAGGTCCCACCACCTTGGTGGGGTTTGAGGAGGTGCCCATTGATGGGCAATGGGCGCCTTCTCCCTTCCAAACTGGACAAATAGTATGAGTTATCAACTGATTCCATTCCGACATTGAAGGGCCCGAGCCATGATTGCGTTCTTCCTCTCACATTAGTTGGCTCTCCTTTCTAAGTATCCCACATCCATACCAAATCTCCTTCCTTATATTTTCTGATTTTGCGTTTGGTCGTTCCCTGAACAACCCTGGTGTATTGTACTGAGGGAGGCGGGTGGGCTTCTGCTATAAAAAAATTCTTGTTGGGATGGGCGGATTTGCACGTCATCTTCATCCTTTTTCCTTTTTAATATATTTACTGTCCCAACTTCTTTGTTCTAAAATTCATCTAGGAGTTGTTGGTATTGTTCTTTCTTGGGCCATTCAATCTGATCAAACTCCTCTTCTGTTGCAAAGGGCATGTCTTCCAGAGAATATTCTTGAAGAGTTTGTATCACATATTTCTACGCTTTATTGTCATTTATGGGAGGAACAATATCCTGTACATGATTTCCAAATATTGGTACATTGAGTAAACATTTGGTCGTCCCGTCTTTCAAAGGTAATCGCAAAAAGGTGAGGTCCATCTTAAGGGACCCGCCTATCATTGCACCAAACTTCCTAGACAACAACATTCCCCATACATCCGGGACATCAACCACTATAATATCTATGTGGACTATCTTCTCAGGGTATTCCTTTAAGTGCACTTCAACATTTTCAACCACACCATGTGTGGGTATTGCTTTAGATTCGAAACCACACACATTCCTGTAAGGCCTAGTGACCTTCAAACCCATTTGCTACATGACTTTAAGAGACATCATGTTGGCACCAGCACCTGTATCTAGCATGCAATTGTCAAGGTATTTGTTGTTCATTGTTAAAGTCATGAAGAAAGGGGGTTTTTCACCATACTGGACCCTTAAATGATCAACTTGCAACATAATCGGGGGGTCCATAGGTTCAGTTGATCCCGAAAAGAAGGTATCAAAGCGTTCTTTAATGGATGGGATCTTGATTGCTTCTCTTAGGGGAACGTTCACATGCATATTTGATAAATCCCCTTCAAAGTCAAAGTCAAGGTCAACCTTACTAGTCTTGGATGTCTTAGGAAAAAGAACCTCAAGAGATGGGGGTTTCAGCTGATCAGCGGTAGGTTGTTTCGGATTCTTTCTCCTGTATACTTGAATTTCCTGCTTCTTTATCTTTTCTCGTGATTCTTGGTCCAAGTTGTTTATTATTGCCATCCTTGTTGCTCTTGTTGCTTCCTTCAGGGCTTGTTGATGTTCTATATCTATGATATTTATCTGAGGAAGATGCATGAAGCAGTCAAAATTGTTGACTTGTTGTTGGCTATCATTATAAGGACATTTGTGCTCCCAATGTGCTTCACTGCACTCCAGGCACCAATTGTTTTCATCTACAACGTTTGTGGGGGCCAATGTATTTGGAACTTCGTTTTCATTCTTTAGCTTGTAAAATTGATTCCCTTTCTAGAACTTCCCTTTGAACGGAGGTCTAGGTGCTTGGGTCTGAGATTTTTCAAGTCTGACAATCGGTTTCATCATCTCTTCTTGATTTTTTATGATGCCATCCATGGAGGCTTGTAACTTGGCGATACTGGTGGATAGATCTGAAGTAGGCTCAACATTGTGAACTATCTTCGGTTTGGTGTCTACTCTCCCCCTAGGGTTGGCAAAGGGCTCAATCTTAGATGAAAGGAGGTTCCCTTCTATCTTGGTGGGGAGCTCTTGGGCTTCTTGAATGGACTAGGGGTTTTTGTCTCTAAGAAGATACCCTAGTTGGCCATTGAAAGATCTGGTATAAATATGAACAATATAATCATCTTTCGGGTGATGGCTCGCGGGAATTCTTTGAAGCAATGTCTCTAAACTGGTGTGAAGTTCCCGAATGGACTCATTTTCATACTTGGCAAGGCTATTTAATCGAGTGAGCAACATGTTAGGGTCTTCTTTGATACTCCACCTTTTGAGAAAGGCCTCTTCAAGTCTATCCATGGTCTTGATGCTTCCATCAGGAAAACTGAGATACCAACGCCTTGAGGCATCATAAAGAGTAGCAGAGAATAACTTCATAACCAAGTCTTCAGCATCATCACTGATGGGGTGAAGCTGAAAGAATGCCCAAAAGTTACTCATGTGCTCTTCGGCACTGGTAGCATCAGTACCGATAAATTTAGGTAACAACTTCTCGTACTTGGGTGGAATTTGCCTAGGGTAGCCTGGTATGGATGACATGTCTAACGGTTTGAAAACGGTAGATGACCATTGTCTTTGATTGTTAATTGGGTTCGTTGTAGCGGTTTGAGAGCTAGACATGTTTGCTAAAGGAAGTCTCTTTCCAAAAAGTGACTTGACAACAGGTGAATACAAGGGAGGGTTCCTTCTGAAAGACAAAGGAGGGTTATTGAATCTCCTTTTGGTTTGTGGAGTCACCAGATAGTTTTCCTGAAACTATCAAAGAAAAGAGGAATAAAATCTTAGTGGAGTCGCCAGGTAAGCTTGTAAGAAAAGGTCTTTGAGCCAACGCTTACTAAAAGATTTGTCGTTGAGGAAGATTGACTTAGTGTTCCCCGGCAGCGGTGCCAAAATGTTATCGCACAGTTTGTAGCTTAGGTCAAAGGCTAAAGGATAGAGGCCAAACTGGCGTAACAGGAAACTTCCCCACCCAATGTCACGACGATGGGGAGGTTCTTTCTATTTAGGGAGGTTAACCCAGGGGAGACGTCCCTGGTAACCTGGGGTTTTGAAGAGGCTAAGGTATAAAGTCAAGGTTAAAGTTTCCTCCTCACAGGTTACCACCAAGATCAAAAGGTCCGGCTAATCAGCTAATAAAGAAGTGTATGCCCAAAGAGAACACCTGCCCAGAACAAGACAACAATAAAGAATATATGCAGGCTATAATTCAGTGGGTTAGTACTTCATATGACTATCTGATATCAATTAATAAGCAATGTAAAACAATAGATATCAATGAGGTCAACGTTTTATCAATTAGCTATGAAAAAAAAAGCATCAATTCATCAATAACTATCAAGATGATTAAGCCAACAATGTATCTAACCAACACTTTACTCAATAGCTTCTTTAAATCATTGTCCAATTGCTTATAGAAGACAAATGTTGCATCAAGATGAGATAACCAACTGTGACGTCAGCCTTAATTAGGGTTAGTTTGTTAGTTAGGGTTTCAAGAATTAAAGTTTTAAGAGTTTGTTTTGGAAACTATGACCTCAACGTTGTGTGTCTAAGATCAGTGCCTATGGGTAGATAGAGTCAAACAAGAAGAGGGCACAAAGTTTTGAAAGGATAAAGACCAAAGACAAGAGGGAAGGGTTCTAGAGTGCTGCAATAGCAGGGCCCTAGAATCAAAACCCTAGGGGAAAGAGGCTCACTCTGGTGTTTCTTAAGCAAGGCCCCGTGCTCTTTCCTCCTTCTTTAGATCAATTTGGCAAAACGGCTAGCATAAATAATAATTCTAACTAGAGGATAAGGTTAGAGAAAGTGTTGCAATGGCAAGGCTTTCAAACCCTAGACGATGGCGGCCCTAGGTGTATATAACCTAGGCCTAGGGCATCAACCCCTTTTCAACCTTTAAAATCAAGCTAGCTTAAGGGGAAAAGCAAGAGGAGTGTAGCAAAGGCTAGGCTCAATCTTTCTTCTTCAATGGCTTGAAAATTTCTCTCTAGGGGGACATGAAACAAGGACCTACTTGTGTGCTTGTTACCTAGGGTTTCAAAATCAACAATTTTATAAGTAAATGCAAGAATTTACACCTACAACCATTCAATTAAGAAGTTTTGCAAGAAGAACACTTACATATCATGAAGAAAAGCATGTGCAAACCCTAGTTGTAAACCGTCCTTGAAGAGAAATGCCAAAAGATGCCAAAAAATCCTTCCATCAACAAGTGAGCCTCACTTAGAAGACAAAATTACCCTAGTAGGGCACAAAAATCAGACCTCACAAGTGTGAGTTGTTGTGTTATGTTCAAATGAGGGGAAAACATCCTCAATATATAGTGTATCATGACCTTTTAATTAATTTTAGGTCATTAAAAATAGTCGACAAGGCTACAAACCAAAAATCATATTGTTTTACATTAAACTATTAAATGAAACCCTAAATGAGCAATAAACAGGACGTCAAGCCCCTCTCAGGGAGACATTGTCCCTTTTTAGGGAAAAATGCAACACAAGGTGACAAACGTTGGCCCTCCTTGGGCCTCCAAACTCTGCCACACGTGCCAAACTGCTCTGTCAAGATGCCATACATTGGAGGTGACGTCATGGCTCCTAGATGACGTCCTGGGGCATCAAAAGGGGCACGTTCCACCTGTAGTGGGTCAACCCCCCTGGGCTGGGCTTAGCCAAGGCGTCCTGGATGAAAACGTTCTCCTTCTTCTCTTATGCAAAGGCTCGGCCAATCATTGTCTTGTCTCTGCCCCTGAGGGGGTCCCAACAACCATCTGATGGGCTTTTCAGCCCCATGGAGGTCCGAACTAATCATCTCCCCATGTGTACCGGTCCAACTGGTACCTGTCCGTTGGGCATGATCCTGCACATCAAAAACTTCTCCCTCCATGAGCTCATTAGTCACAGGGATCATAGCAATGTCAATCACATTTCATCATTAATTTTATCAAATGCATGCATAAAACCCCTGATATATCATCCAATAGCTCAAAGACTTTATAATGACCTACTATACAAAGCCGAAGAAAAAGACAAAATGCCCTATTGGGCTAGCATCCATAAGAGAAGGAAAGTTTTCAAAGGATATCATCCAATCCATGTAACACGAGGTGATGTGGTCAAAGGATGTCCAAACATAAAGGTAGAGTGAAAGACAGGGGTGATATTACCTGTGGGTGCATTTGTAGAAGGTGAGTTGTACCTGTCATGGATGCAATTTTTTCCAAGCCCTTTATTGCCTTTATTCTTTCTTTTCTTTATTGCTTTTGCCTTTTTCTTTATTTCAAGGTCTAACTAGAGGACACTGCCTTGACGTGGTGACCAGAGCTGACAGTGTTACCCACAAGTACTTTCATATAGATGATAAGGTTGTCTCGTGATGAGAGCCCCTTTCCCTTGGCCATGCAACCAAAGGTCACCACCCTGGCGTGGTAACCAGATAATGGAAATGTCATACTGCTAGGTACCCATGAACATAATGGACTGGCTCGTGATGAGACCCCCCATCCTCTTGGCTAGGTCTTGTTTTGTCATTTTTCTTCGGGTCCCCCTTTTTTCTTGTTGAGAGGCTTTTTATTGCCTTCTCGGGGATCCCTCGGTGAGGCATCTCTAGGTTTTATTTTATGGATTTTATCTTTTACCAGCTTCTTTTACCTTCTGGGCCTTTAGCCCCTTCTTCCCACGAGATAAGGTGTAACCCCACAAACAGATCATCCTAATGTCCGAACTAGGGGAATGGGATAGATGAGTGGGAGATAATATGTAAGAGTGCTAATATGATGGGAGTGGACGATGGCCCTTCAAAATCCCCCCTGGTGGCTAACCAAAACCTATGGGTACAAGCTTGCTAGGGTACCCTGTCAATCCCCCCAACCATGGTCAAGTGGGTCAGTGTAAGATCCAGGCAGTCACCAGAAATAAAAGGAATTTGATGCATATATCTGAAGGTTATAATGATCAAATATGACACATACCATGATACCTGGACCAACTACCTCATGGTGCAAGAGTTTTCTCTGATACAAGTCCAAGTCGAAGGTGATGGATATTGGTGTTGCTGACAGGACAAGTCTGATGAAGAAGAAGAAAGATGGGCCCTCCAGGGCCATCCTCAGGTCAATCCTGCTCTCGGTACTCCATGTCTAGGACCCGTGGGCCTCGAGACATGATCTCCTAGTTATCCCTAGAAAACGGGGATAACATCTGGCTCCAACTCGGGGACATGTGCTCACCGTAGAGCGCATGAGAACCTCAGCATCTCTGGCATAA
>ML812679.1:183228-194260 GCA_009831015.1 Picea engelmannii
AACAATCAATATGCAAGTGAGGAAGCAAACTAACATGAAATGCAAATGGTATAATACACGGAAGAATGCCTACCTACCTATACTTACCTATGGAGTCAGGTCCCACCACCTTGGTGGGGTTTGAGGAGGTGCCCGCTGATGGGCAATGGGAGACTTCTCCCTTCCAAAGTGGACAAATAGTATGAGTTATCAACTGATTCCATTCCGACATTGAAGGGCTTGAGCCATGATTGTGTACTTCCTTTCACATTAGTTGGCTCTCCTTTCTGAGTATCCCACATCCATACCAAATATTCCTCCTTGTATTTTCTGATTTTGTGTTTGGTCATTCCCTGAACAACCCTAGTGTATTGTACTGAGGGAGGCGGGTGGGATTCTACTGTAAAAACTTCTTGTTGGGATGGGCGGATTTTCACGTCATCTTCATCCTTTTTCCTTTTTAATATCTTTGTTGTCCCAACTTCTTTGTTCTGAAATTCATCTAGGAGTTGCAGGTATTGTTCTTTCTTGGGCCATTCAATCTTATCAAACTCCTTTTCTGTTGCAAAGGGTATGTCTTCCAGAGAATATTCTTGAAGAGTTTGTATCACATCTTTCTGCTCTTTATTGTCATTTATGGGAGGAACAATATCATGTACATGATTTCCAGTTATTGGTACATTGAGAAAACGTCTGGTCATCTCGTCTTTCAAAGGTAATCGCAAAAAGGTGAGGTCCATCTTAAGGGACCCGCCTATCATTGCACCAAACTTCCTAGACAACAACATTCCCCATACATCTGGGACATCAACCACTATAATATCTATGTGGACTATCTTCTCGGGGTATTCCTTTAAGTGCACTTCAACATTTTCAACCACACCATGTGTGGGTATTGCTTTAGATTCGAAACCACACACATTCTTGTAAGGCCTAGTGACCTTCAAACCCATTTGTTGCATGACTTTAAGAGACATGATTGGGGGGTCCATAGGTTCAGCTAATCCCAAAAAGAAGGTATCAAAGCGTTCTTTAATGGATGGGATCTTGATTGCTTCTCTTAGGGGAACGTTCACATGCATCTTTGATAAAGCCCCTTCAAAGTCAAAGTCAAGGTCAACCTTACTAGTCTTGGATGTCTTAGGAAGAAGAACCTCAAGAGATGGGGGTTTCGGCTGATCAGCGGTAGGTTGTTTCGGATTCTTTCTCCTGTATACTTGAACTTTCTGCTTCTTTAGCTTTTCTCATGATTCCTGGTCCAAGTTGTTTATTATTGCCATTCTTGCTGCTCTTGTTGCTTCCTTCAGGGCTTGTTGATGTTCTATATCTGTGATATTTATATGAGGAAGATGCATGAAGCAGTCAAAATTGTTGACTTGTTGTTGGCTAGCATTATAAGGACATTCATGCTCCCAATGTGCTTCACTGCACTCCAAGCACCAATTGTTTTCATATACAACATTTGTGGGGGCCAAGGTATTTGGAACTTCGTTTTCAGTCTTTGGCTTGTAAACTTGATTCCCTTTCTGGAACAGCCTTTTGAACAGAGGTCTAGGTGCTTGGGTCTGAGATTTTTCAAGTCTGACAATCGGGTTCATCATCTCTTCTTGATTTTTTATGATGCCATCCATGGAGGCTTGTAACTTGGCGATACTGGTGGATAGATATGAAGTAGGCTCAACATTGTGAACTATCTTCGGTTTGGTGTCTACTCTCCCCCTAGGGTTGGCAAAGGGCTCAATCTTAGATGAAAGGAGGTTCCCTTCTATCTTGGTGGCGAGCTCTTGGGCTTGTTGAATGGACTGGGGGTTTTTGTCTCTAAGAAGATACCCTAGTTGGCCATTGAAAGACCTGGTATAAATATGAACAAGGTAATCATCTTTCGAGTGATGGCTCGCGAGAATTCTTTGAAGCAACGTCTCTAATCTGGTGTGAAATTCCCGTGGACTCATTTTCATACTTGGCAAGGTTATTTAATCGATTGAGCAACATGTTATGGTCTTCTTTGATACTCCACCTTTTGAGAAAGGCCTCTTCAAGTCTATCCATGGTCTTGATGCTTCCATCGGGAAGAATGAGATACCAACACCTTGAGGCATCATAAAGAGTAGCAGAGAATAACTTCATAACCAAGTCTTCAGCATCATCATTGATGGGGTGAAGCTGAAAGAATGCCCAAAAGTTACTCATGTGCTCTTTGGCACTGGTAGCATCAGTACCGGTAAATTTAGGTAACCACTTCTCGTACTTGGGTGGAATTTACCTAGGGTATCCTGGTATGGCTAACATGTCTAACGGTTTGAAAAGGGTAGATGACCATTGTCTTTGATTGTTAACTGGGTTCGTTGTAGCGGTCTGAGAGCTAGACATGTTTGCTAAAGGAAGTCTCTTTCCAAAAAGTGACTTGACAACAGGTGAATTCAAGGGAGGCTTCCTTCTGAAAGTCAAAGGAGGGTTATTGAATCTCCTTTTTGTTTCTAGAGTCGCCAGATATTTTTCCTGAAACTATCAAAGAAAAGGGGAATAAAAGCTTAGTGGAGTCGCCAGGTAAGCTTGTAAGAAAAGGTCTTTGAGGTAAGGCTTACCAAAAGATTTTTCGTTGAGGAAGATTGACTTAGTGTTCCCCGGCAGTGTCGCCAAAATGTTATCGCACAGTTTGTAGCTTAGGTCAAAGGCTAAAGGATAGAGGCTAAACTGGTGTAACAGGAACCTTTCCCACACTATGTCACCACGATGGGGAGGTTCTTTCTATTTAAGGAGGTTAACCTGGGGGAGACTTCCCCGGTAACCTAGGGTTTTGAAGAGGCTAAGGTATAAAGTCAAGGTTAAAGTTTCCTTCTCACAGGTTACCACCAAGATCAGAAGGTCTGTCTAATCAGCCAATAAAGAAGTGTATGCCCAAAGAGAACACCTACCCGAAACAAGACAATAATAAAGAATATATGCAGGCTATAATTCAGTGGGTTAGTACTTCAAATGACTATCTGATATCAATTAATAAGAAATGTAAAACAATAGATATCAATGAGGTCAACATTTTATCAATTAGCTATGAAAAGAAAAGCATAAATTCATCAATAACTATCAAGATGATTAAGCCAACAATGTATCCAACCAACACTTTACTCAATAACTTCTTTAGATCATCATCCAATTGCTTATAGAAGACAAATGTTGCATCAAGATGAGATAACCAATTGTGACATCAGCGTTAATTAGGGTTAGTTTGTTAGTTAGGGTTTCAAGAATTAAAGTTTTAAGAGTTTGTTTTGGACACTATGACCTCAATGTTGTGTGTCTAAGATCAGTGACTAAGGGTAAATGGAGTCAAACAAGAAGAGGGCACAAAGTTTTGAAAGGATAAAGACCAAAGACAAGAGGGGAGGGTTCTAGAGTGCTACAATAGCAGGGCCCTAGAATCAAAACCCTAGGGGAAAGAGGCTCACTCCGGTGTTTCTTAAGGAAGGCCTCGTGCTCTTTCCTCCTTCTTTAGATCAATTTGGCAAAACGGCTAGCATAAATAATAATTCTAATTAGAGGATGAGGTGAGAGAAAGTGTTGCAATGGAAAGGCTTTCAAACCCTAGAAGATGGCGGCCCTAGGTGTAGATAACCTAGGCCTAGGACGTCACCCCCTTTTCAACCTTTAAAATCAAGCTAGCTTAAAGGAAAAAGCAAGAGGAGTGTAGCAAAGTCTAGGCTCAATCTTTCTTCTTCAATGGCTTGAAAATTTCTCTCTAAGGGGACATGAAACAAGGACCTACTTGTGTGCTTGTTACCTAGGGTTTCAAAATCAACAATTTTATAAGTAAATGAAAGAATTTACACCTACAACCATTCAATTAAGAAGTTTTGCAAGAAAAACACTTACATATCATGAAGAAAAGCATGTGCAAACCCTAGTTGTAAACCTTCCTTGAAGAGAAATGCCAAAAGATGCCAAAAACTCCTTCCATCAACAAGTGAGCCTCACTTAGAAGACAAAATTACCCTAGTAGGGCGCAAAAATCAGATGTCACAAGTGTGAGTTGTTGTGTTATGTTCAAATGAGGGGAAAACATCCTCAATATATAGTGTATCGTGACCTTTTAATTAATTTTAGGTCATTAAAAATAGCCGACAAGGCTACAAACCAAAAATCATACTGTTTTACATTAAACTATTAAATGAAACCCTAAATGAGCAATAAACAAGACGTCAAGCCCCTCTGATGGAGACGTTGGCCCTTTTTAGGGCAAAATGCAACACAAGGTGACAAACGTTGGCCCTCCTTAGGCCTCCAAACTCTACCACGCATGCCAAACTGCACTGTCAAGATGCCATACACTGGAGGTGACGTCATGGCTCCTAGATGACATCCTGGGGCATCAAAAGGGGCATGTTCCACCTGTAGTGGGTCAACCCCCCTGGGCTGGGCTCAACCAAGGCATCCTGGATGAAAACGTTATCCTTCTTATCTTGTGAAAAGGCTCGACCAGTCACTGTCCTGTCTCTGCCCCTGATGGGGTCCCAACAACCATCTGATGGGCTCTTCAGCCCCATGGAGGTCCAAACTAATCATCTCCCCATGTGTACCGATCCAATTGGTACCTGTCCTTTGAGCATGATCCTGCACATCAAACACTTAACCCTCCATGGGCTCATTAGTCACAGGGATCATAGCAATGTCAATCACATTTCATCATTAATTTTATCAAATGCATGCAGAAAACCCCTGATATATCATCCAATAGCTCAAAGACATTACAATGACCTACTATACAAAGCCAAATAAAAAGACAAAATGCCCTATTGGGCCAGCATCCATAAGAAAAGGAAAGTTTTCAAAGGATATCATCCAAGCCATGTAACACGAGGTGATGTGGTCAAAGGATGTCCAGACATATAGGTAGAGTGAAAGACAAGGGTGATATTACCTATGGGTGCCTTTGTAGAAGGTGAGTTGTACCTGTCATGGATGCAATTATTTCCAAGCCCTTTATTGCCTTTATTCTTTCTTTTCTTTATTGTTGTTTCCTTTTTTTTTATTTCAAGGTCTAACTAGAGGACACTGCCTTGGCGTGGTGACCAAAGCTGACAGTGTTACCCACAAGTACTTTCACAGAGATGATAAGGCTAGCTCGTGATGAGACCCCCTTTCCCTTGGCCATGCAACCAAAGGTCACCGCCCTGGCGTGGTAACCAGATAATGGCAATGTCATACTGCTAGGTACCCATGAACATAATGGACTGGCTCGTGATGAGACCCCCCATCCTCTTAGATAGGTCTTGTTTTGTCATTTTTCTTCGGGTCCCTATTTTTTCTTGTTGAGAGGCTTTTTATTGCCTTCTTGGGGATCCCTGGGCGATGCATCTCTAGGTTTTATTTTATGGCTTTTATCTTTTACCAATTGCTTTTACCTTTTGGGGCTTTAGCCCCTTCTTCCCACGAGATAAGGTGTAACCCCACAAACAGGTCATCCTAATGTCCGGACTAGGGGAATGGGATAGATGAGTGGGAGATAAGATGTAAGAGTGATGATATGATGGGAGCGGACGATGGCCCTTCAAAATCCCCCCTAGTGGCTAACCAAAACCTATGGGTACAAGCTTGCTAGGGTACCCTGTCAATCCCCCCAACCATGGTCAAGTGGGTCAGTGTAAGATCCAAGCAGTCGTCGGAAATAAAAGGAATTTGATGCATATATCTGAAGGTTATAATAATCAAATATGACACATACCATGATACCTGGACCAACTACCTCATGGAGCAAGAGTCTTCTCTGATACAAGTCCAAGCCGAAGGTGATGGATGTTGTTGTTGCTGACAAGACAAGTATGATGAAGAAGAAGAAATATGGGCCATCCAGGGCCATGCTCAGGTCAATCCTTCTCTCAGTACTCCATGTCTAGGACCTGTGGGCCTCGAGACATGATCTCCTTGTTATCCCTAGAAAACGGGGATAACACATACGATAGCATAGAGAAGTACAAGGAAAGGTTTGTGGCTAGAAGGTTCTCCTAGAAAGAGGGAGAAGACTATGGAAAAACCTTTTCTCTTGTAACAATGGGATGGAAATTACACCAGATGGATGTCAAGACTGCTTTCTTGAATAGTGTAATAGAGGAAGAAGTGTACATAGAACAGCCACAAGGCTTCATGATCCATGGGAAGGAGTCCCATGTGTGCAGATTGAAGAATTCCTTATACAGCCTGAAGCAAGCACCCAAGGTGTGGTATGACAGGATAAATGGATATTTGATGAGCTTGGGATTTACCAAGAGTGAGGAAGATCCTAACATTTACTATAAGGTTGAGGATGGATGCCCATTGATCTTGGTTCTATATGTATATGACATGTTTCTAACATGGGACAAGAAGCTCATTGATGGGTGTAAGAGGGAGCTCGCTTTAGAGTTCGAGATGAAGGATCTAGATCTGATGCATTACTTCTTAGGATTGGAAGTGTGGAAGAGATCAGATGAGATTTTCCTTAGCCAAGGAAAATATATTGTTGATATTCTACAGAGATTCAGGATGATGGACTGCAAGTCCATGACCACACCCATGACGATAAATCTGACTCTCTTGAGTGAAAAATATTCATATTTGGTGGATCCCATGATGTACAGACATTTGATTGGATCCTTGATGTACCTGGTTAACACCAAGCCAGACATATGCTTTGCAATGAATACCTTGATTGAACACATGGTTGAACCTAGACAGGTACATTGGATGGAAGCAAAGCATATGTTGAGGTACCTTTGTGGTATGGTTGGATATGGATTGAGATATGTCTCAAGTGGAGATGTGAAGCTACAAGGATATACGTATTTTGATTGGGAAGGGAGTGCAGTGGATCAGAAGAGTACTTCCAGATGTTGTTTTAGTCTGGGATCAGGCATGCTCTCATGGTTTAGCAGGAAGCAGATATCAGTGACACTTGGTACATTAGAAGAAGAATATATCACAACAAGTGTGGCAAGATGTGAAGCAATGTGGCTCTAGAAGTTTCTAGCCGAGATATTTGATCTAGAATTGGAGCCAACTTTGATACATTATGACAATCAAAGTTGAGTGAAGATTACCGAGAACCTTGTGTTCCATGAAAGGTCTAAGCATATCGAGATAAAATATCATTACACATGGGACATGGTTCAAAGAGGAGTTGTGGAGCTCCAGTACATATCCATGGACAAGCAGATAGCAGAAATCCTCACCAAGCCTTTGTCAGGAGTGAAGTATGAGTACTTCGGGGACAATCTTGGAGTGTTGTCGAATGTCCACCCTCGTTGAGATGGAGATATGTTGTTTCTTCTCATGTTGGCTAACCCCTCTAACCAAGGGTTCCCTGGATCAGTCATGTGAGGTGACTGAGGGGGTAATGCATTGTCAGACCTGTTGAGATAAGAATTATCACACAGACAATCGTAAGACTATGGCAAAGGTTGTGTGACTACAGACAGTAGTTGTGTGCTACTTAAGTGGATGTGTTCCACTGGAAGAGGTTGTGTGACTCTGGACAATCATTGTGTGCTACTTCGGTGGATGTGTTCCATTGGAAAAGGCTGTGTGACTCTAGAAAGTAGTTTTGTGCTACTTCGATGGATGTGTTTCACTGGTGGAGGCTTTGTGACTCTGGATAGTAGTTTTGTGCTACTTCATTGGTTGAGTACCACTGGTGGAGACTGTGTGTCTCTGGATAGTAGTTGTGTGCTACTACAGTGGATGTGGTCCACTGGAAGTGACTGTGTGCCACTAGATAGTAGTTTTGTACTACTTGGAAGCAGTTGTGATATATTGGATGACATTGTAGTAGTTGTGTGCTATTAGTTGATTGTCATTGAGATTACCATATCGTTTGGATGTAGTTTTCTGTGCTACAGTTTGATCACAGAGATTGTGCCTGATGATTCGAGCTACCGAAGGCATTGTAGAATCTGTGTTCCCGTTATCATATTGCAGAGTAGTCAGTGGACTACCAAATGAAGACATCATGAAAGATTCCTCCCTAGCTAAGAGGGAGTGTTTATGTTTTGGTAGTTGCGGGAGGATATTTCCCTCCTAGATGACCTTTCTTATATGTGGAGAAGATTCTGGAAGAAAGAGATCCATTGGAAAGATATTGAAATACCCTAGAAGAGAAGTCGGCCTAGAAGAATAAAGTAATAATGAAAAGACACCTATCCAGAGAAGAAGTCAGCTTAGTCTAGTGGTCGGGAAGAATATAAATAGAGGATGTCTTGGATCATTTGTTCACTCACTCACACTCTCCCAACTACATAGAATCAAGGTGCAAGTTTGGAGGAGGTGATGCAGTAGCTGCAGTTGCACGGTTTATTCTTGTTCAGTCTTTTGGCCTCTCTCTCTTGTGCATTACTCCTCAAGGAGGTGTGCTACCTTTGTATGGTGTTGTTGTTGCATATGGGGTGGTATTTCTGGTTAATATAGCACTTGTGCTAGGGTTTATCTGATTGGACTTGCTTTGTGAATGGAATCTTCTAAGAAAGGTTGTTGGGTTTTTCCTCCATTTGGGGTTTTCCCGAGATAAATCTCTTGTGTTATTTTTTGTCTCTTGTTTATGTTGCTAATGCTCAGTACATGATATATATGTTAGTGGTAACAAAGTAAAAGAACACTAGTAACACTAATGCTCTATAAATAAGGAAAATCTAACACCTCCAAGGGTCTCAAGTGAAATGTATCATGCCAAGTAAAATCACATCTAATAAAAGAGCCACCTAAACATGTGCATCAAAACTACCTTTTCAAATTAAATAAGTGCTCAAAGACCCTATGCAACTTGTCAAGTTTAGGTATGGGAGGGTTTTCATGGTGACCTATTGGGTGAGTCATTCCTCAAGTCAAGGATTGTTTCCTAGGTGGACCCTCTCTAAGCCATGTAAAGAAGATGAAGAGTATGGGGGTAAAACTTTTGGGCATTGGGTTCATGACATGCAAGGGTTCATATTTTCTCATTTATGGGTGCCTTTGTAGAGGGTGTGATGCACCTTCGTTTTCAATGCAACTTTTTTCCAAACCCATTTATTTTACATTAATTGATTAAAGTCCAGAACAATTGGGTACTACAATTGGGTAGCTTAAAACTTGAACGAAGTACCACAATGTCACTTAAATCTATAGGTACACAGAGTGCCATATACATGGAAAGAAAGGGACATCGCATGTGTGTACACACCTCAACAAGCGATACATCTATATAATGTAAAATTGCTTTTGGAGGTATTCAATTCTTCTAAGAGAAATGTTTCATTGTTCTCAAGACCTCTTTGGGTGAGCATCTAGAAGGCTAAAATTTTGGCTTTTATCCTTTTCTAGCTACAAGCCTTTGAGCCTTCAGCCCCTTCTTCCCATGAAATGAGGTACAATCCCCTCTTGGGTCAATACACCTGAAAATACCAAAAGATAAGGACACGAAAAGGATGAAGTGTGAAAAATGATAAGTATGACCGAGAATGGTACGATGACTCATCAATGAGACCACCCAGTAGCAAACCTTTCCCTGAGGGTGAACACTTACTAGGGCACAATGTCAACCACCAAGGTCAAATAGGGAAAAGAGCATAATTTCCAAGAAGACATTCTATAATCAAAAGTAACTTTAAATGCAACATACTCAAATGCCTCAAGTATTAAAGTGACGCTTACCACAATACCTGACTTGTACCTCATGGAGCAAGACCCATTGTCTTTCGGAAACATATTGATCTAGTGAATTCCATCATGCTGAACTGAATAAGTGTGGTGGTTAAGTGGTTCTACATCTGTGTAACTGGACATCACGAGTCGATCTATCCCCCGTCACTCCATGTCTACAACCTGAGGGCATCAAGACATTATCTCCTTAGTTATCCTAGAAATGGGGGATAACAATATGTCAGGAACCCCATGCCCAAAATTCATACACCCATCCACCTCATAATCACTACATGACTTAGAGAGGGTATTCTTGGGAAACACTCCTTGACTTCGGGATTGGCCTACCCAATAGGGCACCATGACAACCCTCTCATACCTAAATTTTGCAAAGTTTATATGGTCATTGAGAATTTGTTCAGTTTCAAAAGGTAGGATTTAATGCACATGTTTGGGTGGTTCTTTTATTAAATGTGGATAACATAGAATGATACATGTGACTTGTGGACCCTTAGAGGGCGTACTTGTTTTTCTTTGTAGTACCTTTCCCAGTGAAATAATTTCATGGAGGAACTAAGCCACTTGGACCTCCATAAGGGCTTGAAATCCCATTGGTTGGATGTGGTACTCCACCCATTGGAGGCGTTGGAAGATGGACATTGCACTTGGGAATGTGACTTTAGCACTTGAACAATGCTTGAAACCATGAAGGAAGGATGGAATCACCCTTCTATGCCCAAACGTCCCTCTCTGGAGGCATGACGCCACATTTTTTATGGAAGGTTTGGCATCTTTGGCACATTTGGTGATGTTGATGGCTTGAATCCCCACTCTATTGCTTGAATTGGGGATGATGTGGCACTCTTCTAGCTTGACGTCTTAGCCTTTAGAGTATTTTCCATCGCACGTGCCACCTTGGAGATGAATTTTATGGACTATTATCCCATCATTTTATTATTTTTGGTCGTTTTGTAGCCTATGTGGAAAAAGGGAAAAGATTTTTCTTAATTTATCTTTGTAACTTATGTTTTAGCCTAAAATTATGGATTTAATTGTAAAGTGGACAAACTAGGGCCTAGGTTTCCTCATATAAACATGAGGCAAGTCATTTGTCACAAAATAGAACTCATCACTTGAGAGATAGCTCTCTTGGACTGAAATTTTGGCCTCTACTTTTCTTGTGAAAACTGGATGCAACACTTGTCTAATGGTGCAATAAAGGATAGTGAATTATGTTGTATGCTTCTTCTTGGAAAATCATTGGAATTTCTTTGATAACTAAAGGTTGTGCTTGCTAATTCTTGGATTAGGTAAGGAATTTTTGCAATTTTGTGTGTTACTTATTGAATTCAAGGTTATTTTGTTAATGCTAGATTTTCATTAGTTTTGCTAACATTAGATTTACCATAGAATT
>ML812679.1:194360-226619 GCA_009831015.1 Picea engelmannii
GTTGTGAGTTTGATGGTTTATTTGCTGCAAGTTGTGTTGTTGTGTATTTGTTTAAAGTACATATTTAACCATCTAAAGGAACAATTCCTCACACATAATCATTTACAAGAAGATACATGAACTTAACACATAAGTTTATTTTGTATATTTTAACACATGAAGCAAGGTCCTGTAAAGTTTATTTTAATGAAGTAGAGGGTGCTTGCATAGCATAACAAGTTAGCCTTCTATTTTCAGATCAACAAAACTACTTCCATAGTCTTCACGACTATGTAGAAATGAACTAGTAGCACACAATTACTACCGTGTTGTCTAGTGGTGCAAAAATACTACCATAGTCTTCATGACTATGTAGAATCAACTAGTAGCACACAATTACTACCATGTTTTCCAGTAGTACACAACTATCACCATAGTCTCCATGACTATGATGTGATGTTTCTCCTCTCCTAGTAATCTTATTCACACCCATCCATTGAGAAAGACTAATACCATATCCCCAAGGCTACTCCATGGTCCAATACCTTACTATGAGTCCCATTCACACCTAGCCACCTCACATGGCATAAGAAAGACTTGTGCCAAGCTACACATTACTCCCTCAGTCATGCCACATGATTGATCTAGGAAACCCTTGTTAAAGGGGGAGCCTGCTAGAAGAGAAACAACACACCTCCCTCTCAACAAGGGTGGACATTTTGCATCATGCCAAGATTGTCTCTGAAGTAATCATACTTCACTATAGACAGAGGCTTGGTGAGAATGTCCGTTATTTTCTCATATGTGGATATGTATCGAAGCTCCACTGCTCTTTTCTACACCATGTCTCGGATGCAATGATATTTGATCTCTATATGATTTGACTTGTCATGGAATATTGGATTCACTGAAATCTTCATAAAAGTTTGATTAGCACAATATATCAAAGTTGGCTCCAACTCTAGATCAAATAACCTTGCAAGCAACTTCCGAAGCCACACTGATTCACGACTTGCAAAATTGGATACGATATACTCTGCCTCTGTTGTATTGAGTGACATTGACGTTTGTTTTCTTCTTAACCATGAGATCATACTTGTTCCCAAACTGAAACAACATACTGATGTGCTTTTCCCGTCCATTGCACTCTCCACCTAGTCAGAGTTTGTATAACCTTGCAGCTTTACTTCACCTTTTGAGACATATTTGAGTCCATATCTAATCGTACCATGCAGGTATCTCAACACATGCTTTTTTTCTATCCAATGTACATGTCTAGGCTCAACCATGTACTGACTCAATCTGTTCATTACAAAGCATATATCTGACCCAGTGTTAACCAGGTACATCAAGGATCTGATCAATTGTCTATACATCATGGGATCAACCAAATCTGAAGATGAATTGCTCAATAGCTTCATATTAGTAACCACAGGTGTGTCCATGGACTTGTAGTCCATCATCCCGAATATCTGTAGGATCTCAACTGTATATTTTCCTTGGATAAGGAAAATCTCATATGGTCTTTGCCACACCTCTAATCCCATCAAATATTAATCCTTCATTTCAAAATCTGAAGTGATTGCCCTCTTGCACCCATCTTTGAGCTTCGCATCCCCTGTAAGAAATAGTTCATCCAATATCAATGCGGCAACCATTCCCAAGCTCATCAAATAACTGTCTATTTTGGCATACCATGTCCTAGTTGCATGCTTAAGCATGTACAAAGCTTTCTTCAATTTGTAGACATGAGATTCCTTCTCATGTATCTTGTGGTTTCTCTATGTACACTTCTTCTGGCTATAGGAGCAAGTGTCACATCATAATATTCTCCCTCTTTCTAGGAGAATCCTTTTGCCATAAATCTCACTTTGTACTTCTCTATGCTACCATATGCAACATGCTTGATATTGTAGAGCCACTTGGAAGTCACTACTAACTTCCCTTCTAGTCTCAAAACCACTTCCCACACATCATTATTCATGATGGATTGGTATTCTTCCATCATGGCATCCTTCCACGCATGCTTCTTGGCAGCTTCCTCAAAAGTGGAAGGTTTTGAATCAATGATTTTACTCACCAACACCACATAGCTGGAAAAATTATGTAGTCTCTTGCTCTCTCTAAAATATCCTCTAGGAGCTACATGTCATTCAACTTCCTCCAAAGTGTTCTAAAGCCATGTTGGTCTCTTCCTGGTAACTGTAATTTCTCTTAGTGGATCTACATGTATCGTTGGCTCTACTATCTCATTCTCATCTTCTAAGATATGTTCTTATAGAGTAGAGTCCATCATTACTTCTTTATAGCATGTAATGGTCCTGGTGGAAGTGTACCAAGTGACTGGAGAAAAGGTCTTCTCATGGTCCACTCCTTATGAGTCAAATAAATCTCTATGAGATCAGGTTCACTCTGAGTCTGCATGCTCCCTTTGGGACTTGACTCCCTCTAGTCTATATAAACTTGGATTCATATGCTCCCTCTGCATCTGCTAACTTCATCTGAAATCTGATCTCATATGAATTGTACTGGGAAGTTTCTCCTCCCTAATGGATCCTGAGGGATGACTCCTTCTGAACTCTATCTCCTTCTAAGTTGGTACTTGGTGGGGACACCTTCCTCACCATTGGTGGAGCCATCTACTCCTCCTCATGATATGGATCATCAATGCCATATAATTGCATGTCATTTGCATCCTGCAAAGTTTCATGGGACCATGTTGGTCTCTTCCTGGTCACTACATAATTTCTGGATATGCCCTTCTAGATCTACTGACTCTTCCTGATAATTTGAAGTGTGATAAACTAAACTAGAGGGATATGTATGGTCATCTTTTTCATCCTTATTCTCCTCACAATCAATCTCCATATGAGATACTTTGTATCCTGTAAAAGTACCCTTATTGCCAGAAGGTTTTGACTTTGTCCTCTTCTCCTTAATTACATGGATGTGTACGGTCATGTACACAACTGTTTAGTCTTCTCCATGCCTCATCTAGATAACATATAATATGTTTCCTCCTTCAACCGTCATTATAGCTCCTTCTCAGAGATATCACCTGTGACCTTCTTGGAACAACAGAAACAACAAGGGAAAATATAATACAAGAACAACATTCTTATGATAAGAACAATACTAAAAACAAGAACGAGAACAATCATCACAATAGCTCCTTCTCAGAGCTATCACCTGCGACATACCTGGGACAAGAGCCAAAACAAAATGCAATAACAAGAAATAAGAAATAAGAACAACACTCTTCAACACTCTTATGGTTTTGTGACCAATAATTCCTCCATAGTAACATGCTCGGAACCAAAAACAAGAACAACAACATCTCCATGGTAATATCCATGGAATTTACAAGATAATATGTCTGGGACAAGGTCAACAACCAAGAACATCTCCTAGAGGATATCAATTCATCTTGTAAATAAGTGCATTATTAATAATGAACAATGAGTATAATGATCATCGTACCAACAATATTCAATTGTTACTAAGCATTTGATAGCAATAGTACTAAGTAGTAATAGTCTTCTAAAGACTGTTGTTCTAGTTACAATACTTCCTTAAGTTGCAATAATAAAATATCAAACCTGATATGCAAACATGGGGTCTAGTTGTTGTTGTCCCATTTGAGTTGTCATATATGGTAGGAGACATCATCACTATTTCCTCCAACTCTTTGGATTCTTCTGAGTACGCTAGATCTAATATCCCTTTATCTATTGTCACTGCTTGGATAAATGTCCTCTTTCCAAATGTACATCTCCTAAAAACTCCCTCATTTTATATACGAGTGCACCATTCAAATTTGTTTTCTAATCTGAGACATCACATCAACAAGAAAAAATTAGAAATATGAATCAGAAGGTTCAATGTCCAAGAAAATGTCAAGAAGCCTAAAACCCTAAAAATTCAACTTTGATGAAAAGTCAATCTAAAATATGTAGCAGGTGTGCTCGGGAAAGGAGAGTTGATCTATGCTAAAATTTGTCCCAATAAAATTTATAATAAGTGCTCAATGATCTTGAAAAAATAAAATTGTGCAACGACAAATTTCAACAATGTGGAAAATCTCACGATCTTCCTTCCAGTGGTTAGACTGTTCTGAAGGAAACCTACTCTGAAACCATGTTAGATTTTCATTAGTTTTGTTAACATTAGATTTACCATAGCATTTTTATCTTATTTTAACATTCAATAACCATATACTGAAATATATAAGAAACAGATAAAAAAGAACAAGAAGACACAAATATTTATCTTGGAAAAACCCAACCAACTTTTCTTAGAGAGAATTTGTCTAATATTCCAATACAACCATGAACAAGATCTATTCACACGAGAAAACCAACAATGAAGAAAGCCTGATAAAAAATACTCATCTCTTCTTGTTGTCAAACCCTAGAAAGGGTAGATAATTTAGGAGGACCACAGAATTGGCATAAGATAAGTGCATAACTACAGAAACGATAGTGCACCACAGAACTGGCACAACTGGCAACTGGTCACTGCAACTGTAACTACAACTGGAACGAAGCATATAGGAAAAAACATACAACCTTAGCGCAACTCTTCCAGAGGTAGCGCACAAGAGATATCACCAAGAGCCACCAATAATATCCTTCCCCAACTGGGGTGCACTCTCTAAGAGAACCAGAACCCATAAATAACGAAATTGCCACAACTACAACTGCTAGTTTCCTAGTGCGCACTATAGAAGGAGAACTGTCTGACTTTACAAATGAAATGATCCAGCCTTTTATTTATACTAATATGGGCACTTGTCTAGGGCCGACTTCTTATTTTGGGTCTTCATATTTACTTTATTATTTTTGTGGGCCGACTTTTCTTCCTAGAAATTATATTTCCACTTTATTATTTTCCTGTGGGTCAACTTCTCTTCCGGGGTGTTCTTCAATTGTTCAATGGTCTTCCTTTGACTTTTGGAATCTTCTTCTTCTCTAATAAAAGTAGTCCAGGAGGGAATACCTCCCACTACTACCAAAACATAAACGGTTAAAACCCTAAGAGTAGTATAAGGGCATACACCCTCCATCAAGGAAATTTCTGCTATTGTCATTGAAAGCACTTAAGGATTGCTACAAGGAGTAAGAGGGTTTAAACCCTTGTAGAAAAACCTTGCTAGGGTTTATCTTCTCTAGGGAGTAAGAGGGTTTACACCCCTATAAGATCATAAAACCCTAGTTTAACTTGGTTGTGACCAAGCAAGAGACTCCATAACCCAATAGACAAGGCACTAGTTGCATTGGAGATTGTAAAATATTGCATTGATAAATGTGGAATTTAGTGGTTTGAAACTTGTAACAATAGAGTTTGATTCTACATGTTATTGTCTCTCTTCTATGCTAAGGGTGTGATAATTAGCCCAATGATTGAGCTGCTATTTTAAACTATTTTCTGTAGCCATCAGGGCTGATATAATTGTTGCTGTCTTTTATTTTACTTGCAATTTAACCAAGTAAATCGTTGTTTGATCATTGGAATTGAAAGCGTTTGTATTAAGATTCATTTTGATCCATTTACTTGTTGGTTTCCATGGTTGAATATTGTTGTTGTAGAAAAAGTAAGCTACATCGATAAGGTTGTCATAAATCTTTTTGATAACTTACTTTTACATCCTTCTATTTTCATCTAATTCATTGTGTTAAGCATTGGAACATTATCTCTAAGTTGTATGCTCATTGATCCAATTATGTATGTTGAATTAGATTATATAATTCCAATTGTTATAAATATCTCATTGTTGATATATTACTGTTGTACGCTACAATTCTGGGACAACAAGATCTCTTGTTGATTCCCCTCAAGTTCTAGGGCTAAGTTTATCATATTTGGTATTGGTTTTGATTGTCTAAAATTCGTTTTGCAGGTACTCTCCATTGGAAACCTTTCCTTGACCAATACTCAGCCTCCATCAAGCTCCTAGAACCTTTCATTGTGACCTATAGGGGTGCTTCATTCTTCTCCTTGGATTCTCCCTTGCAATACCCCTAGGATCACCCAGGAAGCCTCCCTTGTGTTGGACTTGTCCATCACTAAACCAAGGGGGTGTCTATTGAGGTGGTAGTGATAGATGTCCCCAGTTGTTTCTCACACTTATTTCTTGGGTTGGGATTTTCCCAAACTACAATCTATGTGATAAAAAAATTGGTGTCGTTTCCATGGAGGATTTTGAATCCTTTTCGATCCCATAACGACACTTGACAAGTCTATCCCAAAGCCTTTTCCCTTAGCTTGCCTGGAGACTCCATTTGAGGGAAGTTCCCTTGTAATTTTTTATGAGCCTTTCATAGAGTTCATCTGGCGACTCCACTGATGTATCATGGAAGTATATAATGGATGTCTGCCAGAAAGTTGGGATGATATCCCAAAATTTGATGGTGATCCATGTTTTATCCCTTACACATTTTTGTCAAGTTTACCAAATACATTGGTTTGCATGACAACCCAGGATGATGTTATGATGCAATCGTTCTTGCTATCTTTAGATAAGAAATGGGGGAATTTGATCAAGCATACTTGCATACCAAAGGGATTAGCCTCTACAACCATATTCATCGGAGAATTTCTCAAGCATTGTGGATCAAAATCCCAACAACTTGAATATATTATTCAGGACCTTGAGGATTCTTTTGGGAAATAAATAATTTCATTGGATCCGATTGAGAATTTGAGGGCAGTTTCTTTTTTGAAACCCATTGAAAATCATGGAAATATAGTTTAGGAACGATGATTTGAGGACCGTGATGAAGAAGCGCTTGAAAAACATGTCCATGACGAAAGTTGCCAAGAAGAACAAGGTTTTTCTGAACTGCAACATGTTGAGAACCCAGATGAGACATCAGTGTTTGTTCTCCTGCTTGATGAAGATGAAGTGACTAGTCCCAATGATACAAATGATTTCATGGAGGACCTCCCTGACATGCTTGATCAACACATTAATGATTTTATACATATTGAGAGGTGTAAATGGGACATGGGTTGTTTCATTTTTGGTAAGGATCTTATTTATGAAATTGAGGGTAGTTTTCAAATGAAGAATGTTGAGTTGTCACCTTCAAAGGATTATTCTTCATTCCTAAATGATCCAGATATTCTGTAGGTCAACAAAGATATGAGTGTAGATAGATATCATCCACTCATGGATGATTGGTTGCAGTTCACTTATGTTTATTTCGAGCCATACCTTGGGGATTATCCTTTTGAAAACTTAGAAAATTATTTGATGAAAATTCCCAACCATCTTCGTGCTAAAATTTTGATGAACATAAGGATGTAGAGAAATCAGAGACTCATGCTACTAAGAAATAGTATTTTTGTCCTTGATATTTTTAGAGGGATTTGCATGTGAAGGATAAACATTTTGTGAGTGGAGAGAAGGTTTCTTTCTTCGTGTTATCCCCAATTTCTAGGGATAAATAAGGAGATGATGTCTTGAGGCCCTTAGGTTGAAGACATGGCGTACCGAGAGACAGATAACTCACAGTGTCCACATGCACAGATAGAGACCTGCTTCACCACCACATTTCCTAGATTTGTGATGATGGCATCAACTACATCATCTTGTGTCCGGAAGATGATGGGTATTACTCCATAAGGTACAAGTCAGGCATTTTGGTAAGTGTCACTTTAATATTTGAGGCATTTGAGTATGTTTCATTTAAAGTGATTGTTCCATTCTCAATTATACTTACCATTTTTCACACTTCGCCCATTTTTTTGTCTCCTTATCTTTTGGGATTTTCTGTTGTACCAACCCAAGAAAGGATTGTACCTCATTTCATGGGAAGAAGGGGTTGAAGGCTGAGAGGTTTGTAGCTATAAAAATTTAAAACCCGATCATAAACCTTCTAGATGATCACCAAGGGATCTCAAGGACAATGAAATGTCTCTCATAAGAAACTAATGGGACCCATGAAAAATAACAATATAAAAATTCCAACCAAGGCAGAGTACATGTGGGAAATGTTTTCCATGCTTAGGTATAAGTCCCACACATTGTTTTCAACTTGGGGAAGCATAGTGTGAGTAGGGTAGAGTCAAGGTGGGAAATGTTTTTCATGCTTAGGTAGAAGTCCCACCTTGGCTTCAACCTGGAAACATTCTAAATAATTAATGGCAATAAATGGGCTTGGAAAAATGATTCATTTAAAACGAAGGTGCAACACACCCTTTACAAAGGAACCCATAAATGAGACAATGAAAACCCTTGTATGTCATGAACCCCATGCTCAAAAGTATTACCCCTATCCACGTCATATTATCCACATGAATTATAGAGGTTTTCACCTAGGAAACACTCATTTATTTAAGGAATGATTCACCCAATAGGTCACCTTGTCAACCCTCCCATACCTAAACTTGGAAAATTCCATAGGGTCTTTGAGAACTTGTTTAATTTCATGAGGTATTTTTTGACGTACATGCTTAGATGGCTCTTATATTAAATGTGATTTTACTTTCCATGGTGCTTTGACTTGAGATCCTTGGAAGGCATACTTGTATGTCTTTGTGGGACCTTGTTGATGGACGTTTTGGAGGAACAAGCCCAGCTTGGGCCTTCATTGGGGTAGGAATCCCACCGGTTCGATGCCATGGCCCAGACCTCGAGGCAGTACAGGAGATGAATGTTAATTTTGGAGGCAAATTAAGAGACCTTGGAGTATCTCACATATCCCTTGCAAGCCCAATGATTTTCATTTGGAGGCTAAAACGTCATCTTTGAGGGCTTGATGTCACCCTAGGGATAGGGTTTTGGTGGTGATGTGATGTTTCATGAAAACTTGGAACTTTTGATGAGGAAGATCCCTTGTACCTTGGAGAGAAGACCCCAACACATAAAGGGAATACCTTTAGAGGCCCAACGATTTCATATTCAAGCTCAATGTCTTGTCAAAGTGACCAAGACGTCACCCTAGAAGGGGTTGACATCACATTTTTAGGGTTTTATTCATGTGAAAACTTAAAATTATTTTGTAAAGGGGAAAAGTAAAGGGGTTTGGCCTCCTTACTTTGTGGTTTAACCTAACTTTATGTGGACAAACACTTTTTAGGAGTTTTATATAAATAAGGATCATTTTCATTTCATTTTGACATAGCTCTCTCATGTGATAAAGACTACTTGGCTGAAATGTTCACCCTACTTGGGCAATTTGGATCATCTCTCTCTTGTGCAACTATATTATGGTTTTTTATCTTGGTATATTGTGGAGCTAAGGTGGAGTGTGCCTCTTGGAGGCTTTTTCTCTTGCTTATGGATGGATCTTGCTTGGTAAACTAGGGTTTGATCTTGCTATTTTGGAATTAGTAAGGAAATTTTTTCAGTTTTTTGGTGTTTCCTTCTAGTTTCATTGATATAATTTCCTCAAACCCTTGGAGGCGTATAAGGGAATACACCCTCTACCAAGGTTCATGTTATTTACTAGTTGATAAGCCATTTTTACAAGGTTACTAGGAGAAGTAAAAGGGCTTACACCCTCCTAGCCTTAACTTAGTTGGTTTTGCATGCACTAGGGAGTAGAATATCCTACACCCCTAGTGATGTTGTGGATCTAACGTTTATATCCAAGACTCCATTATACATACAAAGCACTAATCTGAAAATTGCATTGGAGAAATAAAATATTTCATTGGCATGCACAATTTTACGAGATATTCAAATTGTTTAAAGTGGAATCAATTATTTGCCTTAATAGCTTGCTTGAGCCACTAGGGAATTTTGATTGGTCAAGGATATCTTATTGTTGTTATAAAATTTATGCTACATCCATTAGGGATACAACAAACTCATTAAAACTTCTTTCTCTTACTCGCTTTTCAACCGTCAGAAATTGCTAAGAAGCTACCATAATAATCTAGTAGTCATGATGCATCTTTTGGCTGGTTCATTTGTGATTTTTGGTAGTTGAATTTTTCTGTTGTAGCAACCTTTTTCTATAGACATAAGTCTGTCATAATATATCTTCAATATTTTTTTCTTAACAACCTTACTTTGCCACTAAAGTCTAGCATTATCTTACTTGTACTAGTCATTGCTAGCTTAATCTCTTGCATATTTACTTGACTTTCGGTGACATATATAACAACTTCTATTATCATTTACTTGTTGATTTATATCATTGTTTACTGCTGCTATATAGGACAACAATTTTCACTTTCTTTTCCATTTGAATATTGGGCATGTATACTTGTCTTTTCTCTTGTCTCGAGCAAGTACATTTCTCTTCTGTAGGTACTCAAACTTTTGAAAAATATTGACCATCTCCAAGACTTGTTCCCAAGCCACTTTCCACTTCTTAGCTTGACATATAGGGGCATCATCTTCCATTACTCCACTTTCCATCTCATTTCCCCTAGGATCATCAGGGACACCCCCCTTGTGTAGGATTTCTCCTTCACTAAAGAGAGGGGAGTACCTATCTAAGGTGACAGTGAGTAGGTATTCTCATAGTTCTCGCCACCTTGTGGACTGGGTTAGGCTTTTCCCAACCTACAATTTGTGCGATAACACTTTGGCGTTGTTTCCGTGGAGGATTTTGAATCCTCTTCCATTCCCAAATGACATCTTGGAAATATTTGATCCAAAATCCTTTACTCCTAGCTTTCCTGGCGAATCCACTTGAGGGAAGTTCCCTTTACCCCCTTTTTGATGAAATTTCTAAAGCTCATCTGGCAACTCCACAACCCAAGAACCCATATTTCCCTGATCACCCTTTCCATGTTTTGATGAAACTTGAGCTCATATGACGAATCCATTGAGGTGTCATTTCAGGCAATGTAATTATGGCACCATGGGGTGAACCCTTTCCCGAAGCTTTTCATATCTTGAAGAAGACACTTTTACATATGGAGAGAGAAAAAATTGTTGATGAATTCGATGAGAAACTGATGAATATTTTTAAAATATTATCTCAAGAATCTATCGAAGAACAAGCCCTTGCATTTGAAGAGATGCTTGAATAACATATCTATGAATAAAGTTACCACGAAGATCCTGATGAATATCTGGATGAGACATTTGTATACATGCTCCCATTTGATGAAGATGAAGTTTTCCCACCTCACTTTCCTCCTGGAGTGGTTAGCATCAAGAAAAAATCTTATCATGAGGTTTACCAGCCCCTTGAAGAGGACTAGGAATTACCCCATGAAAGCTTGATTGAAGAAGTGAGTCCTTAAGAAGAAGAACATGAGTTACCTCATGAATATGTCGAGCACTTCAATGACTTAATCCATGAAGAGGATCTTCGTGAAGATGGAGTGCTTGTGTGTTCCCTTCCATTTGATGAAGACATCCAGGCCTCTGTTCCACCTGCACATAAAGAAGAAAACATGATAAGTTATAATCCTTTTGAAAACTTTGATGATACTTTATTCCATGATTTTGGAAGTGAAGAAGTGTTAGAGGAGCCCTTGTATGCAACAGATCCTTTGTGTAATGATGTGATTGTGAACATTGATGATTTCATAAATGTTGGAAGGCATGCATGGGATGTTGATTCTTTTGGTTTTGATGGGTTTCCCATCTATGACATTGAGGGAAGTCTCAAAATAAGGAATACAAAAGTCTTTTCTTTTGAAGGTTGATTTTCATACATGGATCATCCAACTATTTGGCATCATGATGATAACATGAGTATAGATTGGTTGGTCTCGTCCATTCAAGTATGACTTTTCACGGTGTACCTGTGATGATTTTTTATAACACTTTGAGAGTTGTGATATGTATCCTTTTGAGAATTCAGATTCATTATGCAGTGAAAATTTTCATCCACCATCATGCTCAAATCTTGACAAAGATAAGACTATGACCAACCCAGAACGTCAGAGACTCATGCTGCCAAACAAAAGTGTTTTCACCTTAGGACTTTTGACAAGGATTTGCAGATAAAGAAGCAACGTATTCTGAGTGTGGAAAAAAAAAAATTCTCTAGACCTAAGCCCATCCCTTACCTCATTTCCTCTTTTCTAAGAAATCACCAGGATTTCTCGGGATCTCTTATATCCTCTTAACACTTAGGGAGCGGTGATATTTTGAGTGAAAATGAAGATGAGTCGTCGTCTATGCATGATATCCCTCTTCACATATGGATTGATCAAGGGTGTGGATATCATTTCAGGCAGGATTTTCAGGATGATCAGGCTTGTGGTTTCTCTTTCCAACAAGATTTCCTCCCTCCCACCCATCTTCATGAGTTTCCTTTCATGATTGATTTTTTTTTTTTGTATCCATGATTATTATGTTCTTAACTTGTCCTTGGTATGTTTTATAATTAAGCACAGGGGAAATTATTTGGTGAGAGTTGAGAAAGTGGTTGCACTGGTTGTATGAATTCACCTGACATCACCTATCACCTAATCTTCAGGGCCCCAAGTAAGTAGGTAGGTCATCTTGCTTTCTTGCATTTTCATCTTGATTGCTCATGGTAGTTTAGTTGCATTTCATTTTTCTCTACTTGCATTATTGATTCACATGTTTTATTATATGAAAAGTACAAAATTTTATTTTTATATTAGTTGTCATTTTTGAAATTTTTATTTATGATATATATGGACAAAGGGTGAGTGAACCACCCTAGATTTTACATTTTTATGTTTCAGTGTAGGCACAAGTTGGACCAGGATATGTTGAGGTTCTCATGCACTCTACGACAAGTACATGTCCCCAAGTAGGAGCGAGATGTTATCCCCAATTTCTAGGGATAACTAAGAGATGATGTCGTGAGGCCCTCAGGTTGCATACATGGAGTACTGAGAGATAGATGACTGACAATGTCCACATGCACAGACAGAGACCTTATTCACCACCACATTTCTTGGACTCGTGACGATGGCATCAACCACATCAGCTTGCTTCTGGAAGACAATGGGTCTTGCTACATGAATTAGAATTCAGGTATTGTGGTAAGTGTCACTTTAACATTTGATGCATTTGAGTATGTTGCATTTAAAGATCCTTTTGATTATAGAATGTCTTCTTGGAAATTATGTTATTTTCCTCGTTTCACCTTGGTGGTTGACATTGCTCCCTAGTAAGTGGTCACCCTTAGGGATGGGTTTTCTACTGGGAGGTCTCCTCAATGGGTCATCATTCCATTCTTGATCATACTTACCATTTTTCACACTTCACCAATTTTTTTGTGTCCTTATCTTTTGGGATTTTAGAGTGTAATGACCCAAGAAGGGATTGTACCTCGTTTGATGGGAACAAGGGGTTGAAGGCCCAAAGGTTTGTAGCTGGAAAATTTTAAAATCCAATCATAAAACTTCTAGATGCTCGCCCAGGGATATCGAGGACAATGAAATGTCTCTCATAAGAAACTAATGGGACTAGTGAAAAATAACAATATAAAAATTCCAACCAAGGTAAAGTGTGTGTGGGCAGAGTTTTTCATGCTTAGGTAGAAGTCCCACACATTTTCTTCAACTTGGGGAAGCATAGTGTGACCAGGGTAGAGTCAAGGTGGGAAAAAAATTCCACGCTTAGGTAGAAGTCCCACCTTGGCTTCAACTTGGAAACATTCTAAATAATTAATGGAAATAAATGGGCTTGGAAAAAGATGCATTGAAAACAAAGGTGAAACACACCCTCTACAAAGGCACCCAAAAATGAGACAATATGAACCCTTGTATGTCATGAACCCCATGCCCAAAAGTGTTACCCCCATCCACTTCATCTTATCCACATTACTTAGAGAGGTTTCCATCTAGGAAACACTCCTTGACTTAAGAAATGATTCACCCAATAGGTCACCTTGTCAACTCTCCCATACCTAAACTTGGAAAATCGCATAGTGTCTTTGAGCACTTGTTTAATTTGATGAGGTAGTTTTTGATGTACATGATTATATGGCTCTTATATTAAATGTGATTTTACTTTCCATGATTTTTTGACTTGAGATCCTTGGAGGGTGTACTTGTCTTTCTTTGCATTACCTTGTTGACGGACATTTTGGAGGAACAATCCCAACTTGTGTCTGCATTGAGGAAGGAAGCCCACCAGTTGAATGCCATGGCCTAGACCTTGGGGAAGTACAAGAGATGAACGTTGATTTTGGAGGAAGAGGAAGAGACCTTGGAGGATCTCACCTATCCCTTTCAATCCCAACGATTTTCCTTTGGAGGCTAAAACGTCATCTTTGAGGGCTTGACGTCACCCTAGGGATAGGGTTTTGGTGGTGATGTGATGTTTGATGGACACTTGGCACTTTTGATGAGGAATATCCCATGTACCTTGGATAGAAGACCCCAATGCATGAAGGGAAGACATTTGGAGGTCCAATGATTTCATCCTCAAGATCAATGTCTTTCCAAAGTGACCAAGATGTCACCCTAGAAGGGGTTGACATCACATTTTTAGGGTTTTCTTCATGTGAAAACTTAAAATTATTTTGTAAAGGGGAAAAGTAAAGGGTTTTGGCCTCCTTACTTTGTGGTTTACCCTAAATTTATTTGGACAAACACTTTTTAGGATTTTAATATAAATAAGGATCATTTTCATTTCATTTTGACATATCTCTCTCACGTGAGAAAGACTACTTAGCTGGAATTTTCGTCGTACTTGGGAAATTTGGATCATATCTCTCTTGTGCAGCTATATTATTGTGTTTTCTCTTGGTATATTGTGGAACTTAGGTGGTGTGCACCTCCTGGAGGCTTGTTCGCTTGCTTATGGATGGATCTTGCTTGGTAAACTAGGGTTTGATCTTGCTATTTTGGAATTGGTAAGTAAATTTCTACATTTTGTTGGTGTTTCCTTCTAGTTTCATTGATAATATTGTCTCAAACCCTTGGAGGGTTTTAAGGGAATACACCCTCTACCAAGGTTCATGTTATTTACTAGTTGATAAGCCATTTTTTACAAGGTTAATAAGAGGAGTAAAAGGGCTTACACAATCCTAGCCTTACCATAGTTGGTTTTGCATGCACTAGGGAGTAGAAGACCCTACACCCCTGGTGATGATGTGGATCCAACTCTTATATCCAAGACTTCATTTAACCAATAGATACAAAGCACTAATATAAAAATTGCATTGGAGAAATAAATTATTGCATTGAAATGTGTGATTTTACAATATATGCAAATTATTTAAAGTGGAATCATTTTTTTGCCTTAATAGCTTTCTTGAGACACTAGGGCGTTTTGATTGGTCAATGATATCTTATTTTTGTTATAACCTTTATGATACATCCATTAGGGTTGCAGAAAACGCATTTAAACTTATTTCCCTTACTCACTTTTCAACCGTCGGAAATTGCTAAGAAAATGCCATAACAATCTACTAGTCATAGCCCATATTTTGGGTGGTTTATTTGTGATTTTTGGTGTTTGAATTTTTGTATTGTAGCAACCTTTTGATACATCCATAAGGATTTCATATTATCTCTTCAATAATTTTTCTTAACAGCCTTACTTTGTCACTAAAGTCAAGCTTTATCTTACTTGAGTTATTCTAGACATTGCTAGCTTAATCTCTTGCATCTTTACTTGACTTTCATTGACATATCTAGCAGCTTCTATTATCATTTAGTTGTTGATTTATATCATTATTTCTTGTTGCTATATAGAACAACAAGCTTTACTTTCTTTTCCATTTGAATATTGGGTTTGTATACTTGCCTTTTCTCTTGTCTTGGGCAGGTACATTTCTCTTTTGCAGGTACACAAACTTTTAGCAACTATTGACCATCTCCAAGACTTGTTCCCACGCCACCTTCCACTTCTTAGCTTGACCTATAGGGGCATCATCTTCCATTACTCCACATTCCATCTTATTCCCCTAGGGTCACCTGGGACACCCCCCTTGTGTAGGATTTCCCCTTCACTAAAGTGAGGGGAGTACCTATCTAAGGTGATAGTGGGTATGTATTCCCATAGTTCTCGCCACCTTGTGGATTGGGTCGGGCTTTTCCCAACCTAAAATTTGTGCGATAACACTCCGGACATGAGGTTGTCCCTTACCTTCTATCTTCTTTGGGTAGTCGTGCAATTCTCTTCTGATCTCTCGTCTCCTCTCAGTCTTTAAGAAGGAGTGGTCATGTTAATGAGAAATAAGATGAGCCATCATCTATACTAGATAGCCCTAATCAGAGATGGGTGTACCAAGTTTGTGGCTATTCCTTCCAGCGGGATTTTCTCCCTCCCACCCACCTCCATGAGTTGATTTCTATGATTGGTTGCATGTTTATTTATGCTCATGATTATTTTGTGTGTTATTGCACAATCTATACTTTCCCAAAGCATAAAGGCAAGTAGGTCTAGATTAGCGTACCACAGAGGTATCCCTATCACTGTCACTCCAACAAGGTACCTCTCTCTATTTAGGAGGAGGAAAGACTCACCCCAAGGGAGACGTCCCAGGACCTAGCTGGTTGAAGAAGGGAAAAAGGTAAAGGTATGCTACCCCTTTCTCTAGGTCACTCAAATTAGTCTTAAGTTTTGAAGGATGAAGCTAGAGGATAAAGTGTACCTACCCCTTACCAATAAAACAACAAGCGTTAGGGAAACAACAAATGATAATGAATGCTTCATCAAGACTTCGAGTTTATAAAAAATATTGTTTCCAATCAATGTATGAAGTAAATGACAAATAAGTGGCAGCAATAATTAATGATGACAGTTATTATAACTTCCAAAAAATGCACTTGAGTAGAAAATATAACATTGTATTCCAGGCCTCAAAATGATAATTGACTCATGTAAGACCTAAGTATACGTCAATCAGTGGAGGGATGTTTCATCCAAATGAAAAACAACAAATTAACAACAACAACAGTAGAAACAAAACCTTTAGAAAAGTACTTTAAAAGGCACTTTAATGCACACTAAATTCAAATTTGATTGTAGTTTTCCTTGTACAATTTTTTGGGTTAATTTTAGATATTTAATAGGCTGATATAAGTTGCAAATGATAGTTGTAGTAGTGATTATGGCAGCAACAATGTGGATGTTAGTGTTTCTAAACTAGATTAGTAAGTTAGTCTAGGTTAGTAGGTGTTGGCACAGGGGCAGACCTGGGGTTCACTCCAAGAGCGCACCAACAAGCCCTAGCTACTGGCCCTTTCGGCAACACCTGTGAAGCAGATGCAAACTCACCCGAAGCAGCTAAGAGGGGGGTTGCAGGACAGAGATGTCTACAACCAGGGGAATATCAAGTGGAACTAATACAACAATAATGCAGCATTCATATATCTCTTATCAGCTAGATCTACTCTGCGCAGCTATACATCTGATCTAACACAATAATGCAAATAACAGTATAACAATGACAAAGATCCAGGCATCAGTCACACATACAACACAAAATATACGTGGTTCACCCTCTCTCTAGGGCTACGTCCACAGAACTGTGCTTATGATATATTAAGGTAAAGCTTATAGTTCTGATCTACGCTCTTAGTCAACATATCTTCTCTCTTCTTCTCTCTGTCTCCCACCTTCCTACGCACCCAGCTGCAAGACTTGATCTTCGCACCCAGCTGAAGATCTTACAATACCAGAAGGCTCTCACTCTCAGCACTCCTCTCTCTCACAGTACAATAATCTCTCAACCAACAACAATCAATATCAATACCCAACACTAGTACAAACCTGACCTAGGTCCTCTCGACCTCTATTTATATATTATAGTCCCTCACTGATAGCCTTAGGTTGAAACCTAGGTGTCAAAACACTAATTACCCAAAACCCTAGGTCAACTTGACCAGCGTTTTCAGGGCTTCGCCAGCCTGTCTTTCCTCCCTTTTCGTGCGGTGCTCCAAAGCATCCAATGGTGGCTTTCTTTGCTTGCTGAGTTGTCTACGATTATTTTCTCTTATTGATCTGTCATCCTTGATACCCTCTTTCAAGGGCTTTCTTTTCTGTACTTTGCTCCATCTTTTCTACTCTTTTGCTTACTTTGACCTAGGTACAGTCACTGTGTCTCCCGCGCAGTTCGTGTTTGACCTTTTCTTCCTCAATCTTCGCTTTCTTCCATAACCAAGGGCCAACAAGCCCCCAACACTCACCTGTGACTCATCCCGAGGCACTTTAGTTCTGATCCTTCCATGTCACTTCGACTTTGGACTGCAGAGTGCAACCTTTTCTTTCTGCTCCATGTCTCCTTCCCATCCTTGTGCCAACATTTTTTTTTTGTGTCTGGTACCCAGTTTCAACTGCACCTGGTACCTAGACCCTTTTCTCCTTTTCTTTTACTAAGAGTTGCGAGGCAGCTAGTTGTCATAGTACAACTTCATCTGATTCCCATTTACTAATCCCTCTTTCCATTCTCCCTTCAATGTCTTTAGTTGTGCAGCTCCTCCTTCTGTAACATAGGCGATCTCATATGGTCCAAGCCAATGCGTTCTGAACTTCCCTGGATGTCTTCTAAATTTACTGCCATACACTAGTACTAAATCACCTGGCTTAAATGCCTTCTTGATGTGTCTGTCATGATAGGCCTTCTCTCTTTCCTTATGTACCTACTGATGGAATCCTGCCATAAATCTGTCTTCTTCTAGTTCAACCAGCTAGGCAAGCCTCTCACGAACAGCGCCAATATCATCCATGTAAGTGGTTCTATAATCCCATAGTACTGTTGGTACTCTTAAATCCCAGTCATCCCTGTTCACACTGCAAATCTTTGTCAATGTTGTCTCCAAGATTTTGTTGAATGCTTCAACCGTTACGTTTGCTTGTGGATGGTAAGGTGTACTCCTCTGATGGCGGACTGCAAATTCTTCAGTCGGGGCTTCAACTGTCTTGTTGATGAAATGAGTGCCTTGATCGCTCATAAGGGTCTTAGGGCATCCAAACCTGCTTATTATGTCATCAAATATAAAATGAGCGGTTGTAGTTGCACTACAGTCCTTGACTGCTCTTGCTTCGGCCCATCTAGTCAGGTATTCTGTCGTAGTGATAATATACCTTGCTCTTATGCGCTTTCCTGGTGGGTTTATAGGTCCCATGAAGTCAATGGACCATTTTTCAAATGCTTGTAGGGTCATCTGCGGTGCTAGTGGCATTTCGTCTCTTCTGGATGGTTTTCCAACTCTCTGGCATACATCATAGGCTCTGGTATACTCTTTAGCATCTTTGTGTAAAGTAGGCCACCAAAGGCCAGCTCGCAGAACCTTCTGTGCAGTTTCTTTGCCTGCATAATGTCCTCCTGCGAGGCCTTCATGAGCTTCTGCGAGGATCAGTGGGCGCTCTGCCTCCGTTACACATCTTCTTAGTATCTCATCAGGTCCCATCTTATATAGTTGACCAGCTATTAGTGAAAAGTCTGTAGCGCACACTACTAGTTGTTTCTTCTGGGAAATTGTATACTCACTTAGAGCCATTCCTATTGAAAGGAATTGGACTATGTCTGTGAAGTGGTCATCCATCTTCCTGATGGCGAGAAGTTGTGCATCCGGTAGTGTATCCTCTAGACTAGTGGGTTCTTCGCCATGTTCCAACCTCAACAGGTGGTCAGGTCCCTTGTTCATTCTTCCTAGCTTAACTATGATCTCAAAAACATATTCTTGAAACAGGAGAATCCATATGCATATTCGCCCCCCCAACACTGGCTTGTTGACCAGATACTTCAGCGCAGAGTGATCAGTAAACATTTTAAAGTGTCCTCCTAGTAAGTAATGGCAGAATTTTTGCAGCGTGTACACCATGGCTAATCCTTCTCTCTCCGTAGTAGTGTAATTGATTTCAGCTGTATATATCTTTCTACTGGAAAATGCTAATGGATGATCAATGTCCCCTTCACCAGGTTGTGCTAGTACTGCTCCTAATGCAATGGAAGACGCATCAACATGCATATGAAATCCCTTGCTCCAATCTGGAAAGACCAAAATAGGTGCAGTTACCATCTTTTGTTTCAGTGTATCGAAGCTCTATTGGCATTCTTCTGTCCAACCAAACTAACAATCTTTCTTTAATAACTTCTCCATTGGCACAGTAATCTGAGCATATCCTTTAATAAATTTCCTATAATAGCCAGTATGTCCTAGCACAAGGCGCAGTTGTTTGACTGAGATAGGAGGTGGCAAATCAACTATAATTGCAATTTTGGATGGGTCCACAAACAATCCTTGCTTGCATACAATATGACCTAATAATATTCCAAATGGTGAGAAGAAGATGCACTTCTTCAAATTCAAAGAAATTTGACATTGCTTGCATTTATCCAACATTAGCCTTAGAGATTCAACATGATTTTTCAGCAAACTAAAAACAGTCCAGTCATCAAAATAGGCTTCTAAAAACTTATGCAAAAATTCTTTGAATGCTTTGACCACCACCCTAGAAAAGATGCTTGGGGAATTCTTCAGTCCAAATGGCATCACTGTGTATTGGTAGGATCCCCATTCTGTGGCAAATGTGGTCTTGTGGCGGTCCTCCTTGGCAATCTGGATCTGATGGTATCCTGAAAACTCGTCTGTAAAAGAATATACCTCCTGGCCTCCCACATTGTCTAATACTTCGTCTGTGAATGGTGTAGGGAAGGGGTCATGCAAATAGGCATCGTTCAGCTTTCTGAGGTCCACACATATTCTGATCTCGTCTGTCTTCTTGTCTTGTACTACCATAGGGCTGATCCACTCTGACTCTTCGACAGGTTCAATAATACCTGCTTCCAGCATTCTGTCGAGCTCAATCTTCACTTTTTCCTTATATTTTGGGTTCAATCTGTAGGGTCTTTGCTTGATTGGCTTCACACTTGGTTTCAAAGGTATTCTCATTTCTCCCATGGATCCTTTGATACCCTTCATATCAGTGAACTTGGTCGGAAATAAGTCCTTATACTCGTGCAGTAATTCTATAATTTTGTCAATGGTAGCAGCATCCCAATAATCTCCGACATTGGCAAGCTTCGGTGTCTCCTCTATCCCAATATTAACTTTATTTATCTTGATCGGTTGTCCAATGAATGGTAGTTCAACTCCTGGTCCTTCCACATCCTTGTGGCCTTCTGTATCAACAATGTTTACCTTCCTCGGATCATCATCTTCGTCGGCATTAATGTTATAACATCCTTGTAATTTCTGGAATGGCATAGTCTATTCGTCCTCTTCTTGCTCCAAAGGGAGGCTAGATGACTCTTTAAATACTTTCTGCCTCACAATCTTTAATTCTTGATCTATTGAAGGAAATTCACTTTCAAATAAAAAGGTGGTTACAAAATTCTGAAGCATACCTTCCCAATCGGTGGTGATAAGGCATAGATCTGCTTGAAGGTACCAGTTAATAGGGGTCGTGTCTAGCGTGTTAATGAATTTGTGTACCCATTGTTCTCGAGGAATTTCACTCTGAGCCTCTTCGCAGCTTCGTACATGGTCCTTTGGGCAGCTTCAACCTATGTACCTCACTTCGCAGTTTCCTACTAGTGCTGAAAACCGCACTGTCATCAAGGTTCGGCATTGTGTCAAGTCTGTGATATTGCTTTTATGTGTCCCCCACCATCTTGTTGGTGTAGCTTTTAGAGCCTCGTCTATAGCCAACAACCTTTGTTGTGTTGGTACAATTGTTTCAAAGTTCCATCAAGAAGGATTATAAAGGATTCAGACCATCAAAGGTAGCTAAGTTACTTGTTGTTGTACCAATCCAACGAACTTCTATGGTCAGTCGAGCACATCTCCTTGTGGATACTTCATACATCTGGTTCTGCCAGTTCTCCAGTGCTTCTTCTGAATCTGATGAACACGTGTTGTCACTTTGCCAGCTTAGATTCCCATCGACAATAGGGTTAATGTAATCCTGTTGTCTGGCTGTTAATTTATAGATGTTTTCCAGGTCATATGCATAGTCTTCTTCTCTGATGGGCTCTGTATACTGCAGACCTTCATCTGGATCTAAGGGTGAAATAACCCTAAGGCCATCTCCTTCAAATGTCATATGTATTTTCTTTAAATCGACCACAGTAGAATTGTTGAAGGCCGAATCAATTCCTAGTAATGTAGGGTAAGGGAAGCTATCATCAACAATTTCAATTACCTCAAAGTCTGCAAAGGTTCTAACTCCGTTGATGTCCATGGGGACATGCTCCAATCGTCCAAATGGGTTGACAGCTTGCAAATTAGCCATGCAAAACCTGATAGGAGAATATATCAGCTTGGGTTTTCCCATCAGTGCCCAAGTTTGCTTCGTCGTGACGTTGACCTCCGACCCTAAATCGAGGACCACATAGTCTATATCGTACTCGCCTATTTAAGCATTCAAATGTAATTCTTTGTTTGTTCTTCTCTTCTTACCAATCTAGTGTACTTCCCTATTCAGCAAGGGGTCTACCTTTCCTAGCTCATACTGCCTGATTAGGTTCTGTAACTCTTATATAGCTTTCTCATCCTGAATTAATTTAAGACAAGTGTACAAAAATTAAATGAGCGTACTTACCTCTTTTCCTTCTTTATGCGCGGCCGATTGATCAAATGTCTGAGGCATTCCATACTCTTCTACTTCTGGTTGCGTTCTAGATGAGGATCCTTGGTTCCTCTTGAACTCCTGTCTTGCTTCCTCAAAGATTCGTCTTTCTTTCTTTGCATCAAAAGCCTGAGTCTTCTCCTCAGCTTTCCTGATACCTAAATCTTATGCGATCTTTCTTTGGGTTGTTCTATCCTTTCCTGTAGCAGCACCTCCTCTAGTAATGACAACGACTCTATGCTCAGTTCCACGAGGTTCAGCATATATCAGTTGTACTTGTGGGTTCTATTGGGGTGCTCATCTTTCCTAAAGCTTAGTCAGTAGCACAGGGCATTCTTCTATGATGTGCTCAAAAGAGTTACAATAACTGCAGGTTGTGCAAGGGTTCTGACAATCCCTTGATAAGTGTCCTAGCTACGCGTAGTTATAACAAATTATTTGTCCTCGGCCTTGGCCCGTACCTCCTCATCCTTTGTATCCACCATGAGGAGTGAAGTTTTCTCTCCCTAGAGAGTTGTACTGTGGAGTATTTCCTTCTTGTTGTACTTCGCCCTGAATCTTGTATATGTCTCTCGACCTCGCATGCATGAGACTGTAAGCTCTACAATCTCGATCATCGTGCCCTACCGATTTACAGAATGTGGAGTGCAAGTTTGTGGGTGTCTGAACATACTTCTGCATGTAATAGCACTCACCTGGGCGATGTCTATTTCTGCACACATCACACCAGGGCAGGTTAACTTGCTTCAAGGGGCTCGGTGCTCCTGAGGCCAAATATTCATGGAATAAGGGACATTGTTCCTTATCATGAACTTATGATCTGCATCTCACACACTAGACATCTTCCCTTTTGTCTTTTCCCTTATCTTTCTTCATATCCTCGACCTATAAAGACAAACTAGTTAGCTGACTCAAGATCTGGCTCATGCCTGAGCTCGATTCTCCTATAGGTGTTGATTCAAGATTCATGGCGATTTCCAAAGCTTCTGCCTACGATGCAATCTTCTACTACATCAGCGGGACTCTGATATGTGGTAACAACGCAACGATGAACCATTCTTTGTTCTTTTCATCGGGGATCTGAAATGTTAATTGGCCTGTTAGGGTCTTGAATCTCTGGTCAAACTCCCAAACAGGTTCTGCTACCTTTTGTTTGATCTCTTTTAGCTCTGTAATACATTGTGACTCCGACTTAGGTTTCTTAAACTCTCCAATCAACGCATTCTTGATCTTGTTCAGTGGCTTAGGCTGCGCCAGTCCTTGGACAAGTTTCATGTACCATATCAGTGCGCGGTCCCTTAGCATAGTCCTGAGTTGGGTTCTCTTGATGGCCTCGTCGATGATACTTTTAATATTCCATACAGCTTCACACAAAAACCAATGTTGATCTAGATCTTTAGATCCATCTCCTCTAAAGATAGGGAGCCTCATTTCATCTGCCATAGAGCTGACTAGGCTTCTTGTCTGAGTAGATGCTAAGCTACCAGTAATAGTGCTCTGAGGAATCTAGTGGTTCTGACTATTCTAACCGCTAAGTACTGTTGAGACAATAGGAAGATTAATGTTACTTACTTCAGTAGTCCGCGCAGTTCCTGAGGTTTCTGGCTCGCTTTGGCGAAGTTTTTCAGCTTCCCCTTCTTTTGTTCTAGTGGGCTCTGAATGTTCTTCGTTGGTTAGATCTACCTCTTCTGCACTGTAGAAACCCTCTTCTTCGTAGTTTTGCTTAAACAAGTTCTCAAGGTGAACCCCTCGGAATACTTTCCCACTGCGTGTATGTCCTACTTCTGTGTCACTGTCGCTATCCGAGATCTTGAACGTTAGCCTTTTCAGTTCTAACCAATCTACTGTATCTTCAAGATGTGGTTTTCATGCAAGAGCATCTTGATTCTCATCTTCAGAAAGTGCAAAAATTCTCCTCTAAGTCCTTTGAAAAAGTGTCTCTCGACTTGGCTATATGATTATGTTCTATCAATAGCAAACTCGGTGATATACCATCCAATGGTACTATCAAACCAATGATCTACTGCTCTAGATACAGCATTGTCAACTCTCTTGACCTTCTAGATTAGTGTCGGCATCCAAACCACAAGAGGTCTAGATCTAATCTCAAACTGGGTATCAGCTAACCTAGCCAACCATTCAAACAACTCCTGGTGGATTCCCCCAAAGAAGATCTCGTGAATGTCGGTGAAGATGTATCTTTGTAGCCAATCTTCAGTACTCAATTTAGGGTTCTTGTTCTGGGCTTCAGCGAAGTCCCTCTCTTGATCCTCTATCCACTTTTGAATCTCAGTCTTTGATGGAAACCACCTTGACATTCCCTTAAACAGATTCTTGTCCCAGAAACGGAACCATTTGTTGGCACAGGGGCAGACCCGGGGTTCACTCCAAGAGCGCACCAACAAGCCCTAGATACTAGCCCTTTCGGCAACATCTGCAAAGCAGATGCAGTCTCACCCGAAGAAGCTAAGAGGGGGGTTGCATGACAGAGATGTCTACAGCCAAGCGAATATCAAGTGGAACTAATACAATAATAATGCAACATTCATATATCTCTTATTAGCTAGATCTACAATGCGCAGTTATACATCTGATCTAACACAATAATGCAAATAACAGTATAACAATGACAAAGATCTAGGCATCAATCACACATACAACAAAAAATATACGTGGTTCACCCTCTCTCTAGGGCTACGTCCACAGAACCGTGCTTATGATATATTAAGGTAAAGCTTACAGTTCTAATCTGCGCTCTTAGTTAGCAGATCTTCTCTCTTCTTCTCTCTGTCTCCCACCTTCCTGCGCACCCAGTTGCAGGACTTGATCTTCACACCCAGATGATCTTACAATACCAGTAGGCTCTCACTCTCATCACTCCTCTCTCTCACAGTACAATAATCTCTCAACCAACAACAATCAATATCAATACCCAACACTAGTACTAACCTGACCTAGGTCCTCTCGACCTCTATTTATACATTATAGTCCCTCACCAACAGCCTTAGGTTCGAAACCTAGGTGTCAAAACCCTAATTACCCAAAACCCTAGGTGTCTAAAACCCTAGGTCAACTTGACCCGCGTTTTCAGGGCTTCACCAGCCTGTCTTTCCTCCCTTCTCGCGCGGTGCTCCAAAGAATCCAATGGTGACTTTCTCTGCTTGTTGGGTTGCCTACGATTCTTTTCTCTTGTTGATCTGTCATCCTTGATCTCCTCTTTCAATGGCTTGCTTTTCCTTACTTCGCTCCATCTTTTCTTCTCTTTTGCTTACTTCAACCCAGGTACAATCACTGTGTCTCCTGCGTAGTTCGTGTTTGACCTTTTCTTCCTTGATCTTCGCTTTCTTCCATAACCAAGGGCCAACAGTAGGGTATCAAATAGAAATATTTGGGAAGATCCTTGCCAAAGGAGTGGGGAAAGAAGACTAGTGCCTTCTTTGGGTAATGGAGTCTAAGTAGGCGACTCTCTTCTATGGATGGTAAGTTTATAATTATGCACAAAATCCAAGAGGGAGAAAGACCTAGGAGGAATAACACCTTAATTCCTCTTAGGTTTTGACCTCAAGAAGCAAGGAGGATAGGGTGTAGGAACTTCTAGGCCCTAGCACCTCCTTCTCCTTTGACGTTTTGTGGATGAAAAGTATTATGCACAATAATTAGTGACAACATATAAAGTGATATCACTTTAGGGATTTAGAGGTTGCACAAATTACTATACTAATTCAATGAAAGCTTGGTGAATGAAAAGCAAGAAACTAGCATCTTAAGTTTCTTACTTCAAGAATTAATTAAACATTTCATTTCATAATCTTATATGAGTAAGCAAACCATACCATAACCATTAAGCAATAACAAAAGTAAAATGTGTGTACTTGCACCAAGAATAATCATGTAGAACAATTTTAGATCATCAAAAACACTTCATAAATTAATCCAAGTGCCAAAAAAAAACAAGCCTCAAGAGTGATGCACCTTGCTTAAAACAACCATTAAACCCTAATAGGGAGAAAATTTCAGTCCCCTTATCCTCTTGTGACAAGTTATGATGAAAATGGATGTCACTTTATGTTTATTTATACAAAATTTACCCCAAAATTAATTTTAGTTCAAAATTAGAGGGCCGACCTGATCAATTTTCCCTAATTTACAAAATTAAACAAAATTACATGAATAAACCCCAGTAGGGTGACGTCATTCCCTTTCTATGGTGACGTTGAGATCAAATGGGGGACGTCCAGCCCTAAAAAGTGGAACGTTGGCCCCTCCAAGGCCTAATCACACCATCAACTACCAAACATTGTGCCAAACACCCTTCTTTTATCAGAACATCACCTCCATGAAACCTTAGCCCCCAAATGACAACATAATGGGCTAGGTGGGTGGTCTCTAGGCCTTCCAAGGCAGTCGTCCAAGTGAATAGACATGGAACTCTTACATATAGGCCTACTAGAGTGCCTCCAAAGGCAACGACTTCCTTCTTCAATGTGAAATATGGTCATCATTGTCTTGCCCCAAGCATGGGGTCTCTGCATCCATCCATGGGATTTAGGCCCTCATGAAGGTCTGAACTGATCATCTCCTCATGAATATATGTCCACCGGGAAAAGTCCTTCAAAGACAACAAGTATTCCCTACAGGGGTCCATGAGTCACCAGTATCATAGCAAGTAAATCAAATATAATAATTATAGAACCCAAACATGTGCATCAAACCCCCCTAATCCCAAACAAATGCTCAAAGATGTTATGCAATTTGACAAGTTAGGTTTGGAGAGGGCCTCAGGGCGTCCTATTAGGCTAATCCCTCTTAATTTTTGGGTGTTTCCCAGGTGGATTCTAGTCCAATTCATGCAAGTGTATGAGGTGGCATGGAGTAAATATTTGGGCATGGGGTGCATGTGATAATAGGGAAATGTAGAGTCTTACCTGTGGGTGCCTTTGTGGAGGGTGACATGCACCTTGTCATGGATGTAATTGTTTCCTAGCCCATTAATTGCCATTTATTCTTAGCTTTATTTATTTTGATATTTTTCTCTTATGCTACAAGGGAATAGTTGAGGGCCACTATCCTGGCTTGATGACCAGAGGTGACAGTGTTATCCACAAATATTTCACGGAAATGAGAAGGTTTTCTCGTAATGAGACCCCCTTTCTCTTGGCTATGCCACCAAAAGCCACTACCTTGGTTTGGTGACCAGATAGGTGGTAATGTCATACCGCTACATGTCCATGGTCATAATAGGTCGACTCGTGATGAGACCTCCTATCCATAAACTAGTACCTTGAGTGTTTATGTTATCTTGTGGGTCCCCTTTTATTACTAAGAAGCTTTTCACTGCTTTCTCGGGGATCCCTGGGTGAAGCATATCGAAGGTTTCAAAATTGGCTTTTAAATCTTTCCAACTACTTTTCCCCTTTGGGCCTTTAGCCCCTTCTTCCCACGAGGTAAGGTACAACCCTTCCTAGTGTAGCCAATCCCAATGCCCAAAAAGAAAAGGGAGATGGAAGAAATAAATATGGAAAGTGGTAAGTATGGAGGGAATGGGCAATGACTCTTCAAATATCCACCCAATAGCAACCCATCCTAAAGGGAAATCAACTTACTAGGGCACTGTGTCACCCTCCCAAGTTTAACCAAGGCAAATAGCATAATTTCCAAGCAAACATCATGAAATCAAGAAAGACTTAATGAAACATGTTCAAGTGGTTTAAATATCATAGTGATACATACCATGATACCCAGAATCATTACCTCATGGAGCAAGACCCACTGCCACTTCAAGACCAAGCCGGTGGGATGAATATTGTTGCTAGTGATATGTGGACTGCACTGAAGAAAAGAGGGGCCCTCTAGGTCCATGCTTAAGTCATCTAGCTCTCGGCACTCCATGTCTAGAACCTGTGGGCCTCGAGACACAATCTCCTTAGTTATCCCTAGACTAGGGGATAACATCTGGCTCCAACTTGGGGACATGTGCTCACCGTAGAGCACATGAGAACCTCAACATATCTGGTATGACTTGTGCCCACTAAATCTCAACAAAAGATATTAGTAACATCTAGGGTGGTGATATCACCCCTTGTTCATATATGATATAAAAATCAAAATAAAACAAATTCTAATCTAATACATGATCATGAGCATACATATATACAAATAAAGTAAAGCAAATATGTAAATGAAACTAACTACACTAGAATGGTATGCAATGGTATGTACAATGGATGCAAATGCCTACCTACCTCTACTTACATGTTGGTTGAATGCTAGGTGTAGTCATATAACCACTGAAAACATCCTAGCAATGCCTCATAATACCTTCCTTTGTGCTTCATCATAAACCAAAACAATGACAAGTTAAGCACAAAAATAACATGAGTTATAGTATGTATCATATCATAGGAAATCGTAAAGTCTATCTCATGGAGGTGGGAGGGTGGGACGAAATTATGCCAAGTCACACTTCTAGAAAAGTGTTCAATCCATCTCATAAAAGGATCGTGAAAGGTCAAAAACTAAAGAGGATGGCTCAAAGAGTTTGAAGGTTGACTACCTTGGACGTCATCAATCCCCAAAGTCTGAGAAGGGACTAACAAGAATCTAGAGGTCGACTGACAATTTCTTAAGGGAAAGTTGAAAGAATGAGATGATAAACTTCTTCTTAAGGTATTCAACCTACCCTTGAATTCTAACAGAAAGCTTCACCCTAGAGAAAACTTGAGACAAGAGACTTGTTTCCCAACTGCGTCCTTAGTGACATAGCAAGATAAAGGAATAGAAGGGAGCTAAAAAACCTTATCACAAGTATCTTTCTTAGGAAAGCAATGTCCTCGCCCTTATCAAAATCTAAGCACAATGATGATTGGCAATCTTCTTCATACAAGTGCTCAAAAGAACACTCATCAAAATCATCAAGGTATGACCAGAAATCATCATGATAACATTGCACATGGTCATCCTTCGGTGTTTCGAAAATATCTGTAACCATATCGTCTCCTTGTTGCCAAGTATCAAAATCAATAGCAATCTCATATGATGTTTGTGAATGAAAAAAATGGAAATGACCCTCGATGTCATAAATGGGATCTCTATCGTGACCAATCACATCCCATCCACATCTCCAAATATATATAAAATAATCAATCATATCACCACCTTCATTATAGCACGAAGGACCTAGCTCATCCAAAGATTCCTTGACTTCTTCACTTTCTGAGTCATAGAATAGGGCATCATCAAAAACATGGAAAGGAAAATGATTAACCTCATTCTCTTCTTCTTTTGCAGAAGAGATAGGATCTTGGAAGGCTTCCTCGGAGGGAAGATCACACATCAACACTTCATCCTCATGATTGAAATCTTTAGGCTCTCGTTTTTCAACCAGGTCCTCATTATCTTTGGTAGAATCATGAGTGAATTCTTTATATTCCTCATGGGATTGGTAACCTCCTTCATCAATCTCTTCTTATGTATCAAAGGGTTCTTGGCATTGAGCATGGTATGCACCCCTAACATATTCTACAATATCAGTGTTGAATCCTTCGTCCTCTAGGGCTATTTCAAGATTTTGAAGGGCATCCTCATCAGTCTGGTATTGTGGTTTTGCAAACTCAAGAAATCTACTGATGATATTTATGAAAGAGGATATACCCTTTTCTTCGCAACAACCCTTGATCCATTCTTGTACAAATGATGGCAAGGAAATTATGAACAATTTTATCAAAACATCCTCCCCTTCAAATTATATTTCACTTATATACTTCAAGAATTCTACAATGTGAGTAATCGGGAGGCCTTTAAATATTAGACAGATTTTTAACCATTTTATATAAAAATAATGTGGGTATCCTTGAAAACTTTCAAAATCAATAGATGGATACACTTTCTCCCAGTGCGCCATGATCCCATACCTTGGAAATATCACAAAGTTGAGAGTAAGGTGGCACCTTGGAAAAGGTCAGTGGAGTCGCCAGATAACCTCCTAAGGATTATCAAATGGAGTGAGGGAATCACCCTCAGTGGAGTCGCCGGGTAAGATTTGTGAAATGAATACTTTGGATAAAGGCTTACCGAAAAAGTGTCGTTCGAGGAAAATTGACTCGATGTTCCCAGAAAACAACACCAACAATGTTATCGCACAATCTGTACTTGCCCAAAGCCTAAAGGCAAGTAGTAAAGATTGGCGTACCACAGAGGTATCCATGTCACTATCACCCCAATAGGGTACCTCTTTCTATTTAGGAGGAGGAAAGACTCACTCTAATGGATACGTCCCATGACCTAGTTGGTTGAAGAAGGGAAAAAGGTAAATGTATGCTACCCCTTTCTTTAGGTCACTCAAATAAGTCTTAAGTTTTGAAGGATAAAGCTAGAGGATAAAGTGTACCTTCCCCTTACCAATACAACAACAAACGGTATGGCAACAACAAATGATAATGAAGTCTTCATCAATACTTCGCGTTTATAAAAAAGACTTCTACCAATCAATGTATGAAGTAAATGACAAATAAGTGGCAGCAATAATTAATGATGACAGTTGTAACTTCTAGAAAATGCACTTAAGTAGACAATATAGAAAGGTATTCCAAGCCTCAAAATGATAACACTTTGTCTCATGCAAAATCTAGGTATACATCAATCAATAGAGGGTTGTTTCAGCCAACTGAATAGCAACAAATTAACAATAGCAACTATAGCAACAAAACCTTCAGAAAAGTACTTTAAAAGGCACTTTAATGCACACTAAATTCAAATTTGATTGTATTTTGCCTTGTACAATTTTATGGGTTAGTTTTAAATATTTAATAGGATGATATAAGTTGCAAATGATAGATGTAGCAGTGATTATGGAAGCAACAACGTGGTTGTTAGTGTTTCTAAACTAGATTAGTAAGTTAGTTTAGGTTAGTAGGGTATCCAGTAGAAATATTTGGTTGAATATTGAAGATCCTTGTCAAAGGAGTGGAGAAAGAAGACTAGTGCCTTCTTTGGGTAATGGAGTCTAAGTAGGCGGATCTCTTCTAGGGATGGTAATTTTATGATTATGCACACAATCCAAGAGGCAAAAACACCTAGGAGGAATAGCACCTTAATTCCTCTTAGGTTTTGACCTCGAGAAGGGAGGAGGCTAAGGTGTAATCACTTAGAGGCCCTAACACATCCCTCTCCTTGAATTTTTGTGGATAAAAAGTATTATGCACGATAATTAGTGACAACCTCTAAAGTGCTAGCACTTTAGGGCTCTAGAGGTTGCACAAATTACTAGGCTAATTCAATGAAATCTTAGTGAACGAAAAGCAAGAAAGTAGCACCTTAAGTTTCTTACTTCAAGCATTAATTAAACATGTCATTTCATAATCTTATATGAGTAAGAAAACCATACCATAACCATTAACCAATTACAAAAGTAAAATTTACTTACTTGCACCAAGAATAATCATGTAGAACAATCCTAGATCACCAAAAACACTTCATAAATAAATCCAAGTGCCAAAAAAAACAAGCCTCAAGAGGGATGTGCCTTGCTTAAAACAACCATTAAACCCTAATAGGGAAAAAAAATAAGTCCCCTAGCTCTTGTGACAAGTTATGATGAAAATGAATGTCACTTTCTGTTTATTTATACAAAATTTACCCTAAAATTAATTTTAGTTCAAAATTACAAGGTTGACCTAATCAATTTTCCATAATTTACAAAATCAAACAAAATTACATGAATGAACCCTAGTAGGGTGACGTCATGCCCTTTCTAGGGTGACGTTGAGATCCAATGGGGGATGTCCAGCCCTAAAAAGTGGAGCATTGGCCCCTCCAAGGCCTAATCACACCATCAACTGTCAAACGTTGTGCCAAGCACC
>ML812680.1:111065-126404 GCA_009831015.1 Picea engelmannii
TGACCTCCATTGACTAGCCTTATCCGGTGCAAGAACCCACGCTTCGTGGGGCACTCTCCAGTAGTACTAAAAAGTGTGTTACAAAATGTTCCCCATGTACTACGAAAAACCTCGATAGCCACCTTTGAGATATCTATGAAAATAAAATAAGTTCACAAAATCACAGTCATAAACTCAGGGGTACAGTCAAGAATCAGGATCGAACGTATGGGAAGGGTAACAGAGCCTGAAAATATTCCAGAGGACTAACACCAAATGGGTCAGTATCACTTCAGGAAAATCCCCCAATATATGATCTCTCCACTATGCTCAGTTAAGCTTTGGAGGGGATATATCCTTGGATATTCTTTACATGACCTCATGTTTGAATCCTATGTTAGAGGAGCTTCCCGGTTATACTTATATGGAAGTTGGATTTGACTCTCCCCGATCCATATTATTTTTTAGAACAAACTGAAGGCATTTGAAATATACATAGATATTGCGAGATACACAAAAATGTTGCAATAAACACAGAGGCAGATTATTTTTTAGAAAGAAATGAAGGAAGATGAAATATACAGAGATAATGAAAGATACACAAAAAATTTGCAATAAACACAGAGATACAGTAATACACAATTTATATTAATGAGCGAAATGTACAAAACTGTAGAAATACAGAGTGAAAGACTCGCTAGAATGGTGGCAGGTTATCTCTGAGAGATGTGATGGCTACTCACATTTGAAATAATATGATTTTTACAATGAGTCTCCAAAGGCCTTGTTAACATAAGTAAAATCCAAAACCCTAACCCCGGAAGATGAAAATCCAAAAGGTTTGCGGGCCTTGATGGGGGTAGTTGATACGTCAACTTCTCGGGGGTGTAACATTTGCATACGAACTCCGTTTGGGGTGCTCTATACACTGTTGGAAAGGTATAACCGAGAAGAAAAATTTTAAAATGGCTCAGGCTAGTGACTTAGAAAAACACTTTTTCCCCAAATCCCCAAAAAACGTCGTTTAGGGCCTCAAAATGACCCCAGAAGTTTGGAACCTGAAAAACTGTCGAAAAACTTCCAAGGTGGAAAAAATATTTTCAAGCTAGTGGAATAGGTGGGTGGTCACCGATATCCACCTGAATCAATCCTCCCTCCTTAGGAAGAAATGGTATCCATTGCATTGAGTTCCCGAGGGAGAGGGGGAAGCGTTTGTTGAACTTGAACATTCATGAGTTGCTTACCTTGTTGGAGAAGTCACGTTGCTTAGCTTGTTGAAGACTATCACGAACTTGTTGCTGTCGGGGTTGGGCCTTTTTAAACAGTGGGGCTACCTAATATGAAAGTGTGCAGAAGGAATATTTGTTCTTTTCTACAATCTTGTCGATATGCTTCTGTTGAATAGAAGGTGCTTGGACTGAGGCTATAGTGGTTGTAGTGTCTTTCTATTCACCCTTTGAACAGATTGTGAAGAAGTTGAATTTTGTAGTATGAGATAGTACCTTGCGACACTGTTTAGGTGATACAGTAGTTGGAAATACCTATGGTATTCTGTAGATATGACCCCAAGAGTAACAATGACACTACGGGGTCGAGACTCATAAACAACATAGCGCTTCCATATATATGGTTTTCCCAAAAGAACATCATAGACATCCAATGGGGAAACATCACATAATACCTCATTCTTGAAGGGTTGGATGTCGTATGACAATAAAAACTGCTGGTTGACACAAAGATCTCTTCCCTGGAAAATCCACCCGATGTTGTATGGTTATGGGTGTAGTGTTTTCGACAATCCCAATTGTTTTACGAACTCTGTTGAGATGAGGTTATTCTAGATTATGCTATCAACAATGATATGCAATGGGGTCCCATTCTCGTTGTTATCACATATTCTTGTCAAGACCTTGGGGATATGTGTTTTCTCCTGTGTCTGTAATTTTTCTTGTCTTGTCCCCTTCTGTCGACCGATCGTGGTTTTCCTTTCCCATCCCAGTATGTTTTTCTCTTTTATTTGCGGTCATCCTTATCGATTGACTAGTACTTCCTTGTCAATATGCCAGGAAGAGATCGACCTTGAATTCCTCTGTTTCTTCTGAAGGCTGATCCCTCCTCCTTTTACCTCCATCATTGAATCTTTTCCTTCCCAAGCCTAAGTCTGGTCGTCCAAACCCCCATTCCCATAGTCTGTAACACTGGAAACAATCAAATAACAAAATCAAATCAAGTGAGCGGGCAATGACTAGATTCAATGATGATGATCTATCATCGAGGCAGATCGACGGTCATCGGGTAAACTTGAGCTGTGGAGTTGCCCAAGGTTTAGCACCAAGGCTCGTCCCTACTGGCCAAAGTCACAATTTAATTTGTGCCATCCAATACGGGCAGGGGACAGATGGCAGCTGATTGCGCTACATAGGGGTAGGCATTTCAGGGTTTCCATTAGCAAACGCAACCATAGCCCAAACCCCGAAACTCGAAATTCATGAAGCGCCCATGGTTTTAGCCCTGGGTCATAGCCGAAGGCCATATGGAGGAGCTAAAGGGACATGGCTAACACAAGTTTTCCCCGTCACAATTTTGGCCACCGGGACTTTGAAAGGTGAAGGGTCGTTCCTCCCATTGCATTGGGAATCGTTGATTCACGAAAGCATCTCCAGGTTGGGCCCACGGTCCTAGCACCCAGTCTTGAGGTAGCAACGTTGGAAAGAGGGGGTTAGTTGAATTTAAGCGCTCGTTGAGCAGAGGGCGATCACGACTGTTCAATAAAAGGAGATTTGGACCGTCAATCACTGTGGATAGGTGGCAGTCATTTGAACATGTCGTAGGGTTTAGTGTCAGGGATTTTGAAATCACATGAATGAGAATTCCCAGTAGGATAAGTCCTGAAATGTCTTTAAATATAGTTGCGGGGTCATGGCCCTGGGTTATATTAAGGGTGGAGCCAGAAGAAAGGAGGTTGTCTCCGAGCCTTGGAGAGCATGGACGTGGTTGTCTCTTATGCCTATAATCTCGACCACTCTCTAGGGAAGAAAGAAGTTAATGAAGATTGAGAAGGTGGTTGAAACCTCAGCTCAATCCATAAATGGAAGGCGTGGAAGGTCTGGAGTAGTCAGCCCGTGGTACCCCTGTGTGCAGGTCCCCCTACAAGAGCCATGCCAATCTGATGTTCCCATTAGACAAGAAGAGCATGCGCATGCTAACTTGGAATTTAATGGCTCAACAACTCTCCTACTGTCAGTGGCAAGTTTTTTTGAGTATATATACTTAGTTTTTATGTTTTATTAAGGGTCGATGGTTGAGATAGGCTCCTGTATTGTAAATTTTTGATGAATCACTAGTTTCTCTAGTTATGTATCTGTATTTGAGACTTCTTGTTTAATGAAAGTCAACTTCTTTTCGTATCTTTGTAAACAACTGTGTTAAAACACTTGGAATTGGAGGATCCAGTCGAGAGTATTTGTATTGTTGTGATGTATGTTTGATCATAGCAACATTATCACCAGTTTTAGGCAGTTTCCTGTGCTATATTCTCCCTCTTACACTGAATAGTTTGGAATTGGAAGATCCAGTCAAGCTGCTACGATAGCATTGCGAAGTAGGTTTGATCACTGTGTTGTTGTGACTGTGTCATCTTGGCACATTTCAGTGTCTTTTTTTTCTTCTTCAAGCCGTTGGAAGGCCTAATTCCCATAGCAGTCTTGGTCATCACTCTCACCAAGTCTTCCCTCTGCTCATTTTAAACTCAACTTCCTGACTGAAGTTAGATCAAGACCTCACCTACTCGTGCATGCCTGACCTAGTTTTCTGAGTTAAAGCTATATCCTCCTGGGTCTGCGCCCATTTTACCACCCCAATTTATCATTGTGACATACAAAACTGATGGGTATCAGGCTTACTCTTGCCGCAATCCATGAGTGACTTCTGGTGCTAACATTTCTGGCGTTGTTGTCGGGGACGAAGTTGAATATTTTCCCCGAGATTGAACGACAAAGCTTGCTGGTTCTGAAGGTGCATCAGAACTCAGTACATCTAAGATTGCTACTGTGCACCTGGAGAATCGATTATGACGACTCCACTGGTCCAACCTCATTGCTCAACTGGCTTCGAAAGGAAGACACACACGGTCTCATCCACAAGTGCCTCTAGCTATGCCTGAAGTTGTCCTAGAGAAAATTATCAGGAGGGGAAAGGCTTCTTGAGAAGGAACTTCTACTACTGAACTAGGTATTTCTGATAATTTTCCATGTCCTTCTTTTGAAGCTCCATTTTCTTCTCCTCTGTCCCCTATCATACTTTCTACAGGAGTTTCCCGAACTTTAAATTTTGGGAGTGTCCCTGTTGATTTTTCCCCTCCCGATCTAGGATTAGAGGGAGAAATCCTTGTCACTCCTTTCTCCCCTAAAATTGTATTGTGGTTTAGACCCAGTGCCTTAGGAGATTTCCCTACTCCGGGATTTACCACCCCTCCTCCTATTACTTTTGCTACTACACACAAAGAAGATCCTCCTCTCTCAAACACTGTAGCCTTTTATCTAAATCTTTGTCGAAGCTCAGTTCCAGTCTCCCCTGTACAGACCCCTTTCCCTCCTAGTTCTCCTCCATCTATTGTCCATATGGCAGGAGAAAATCCCCTTATGATTAGAATGGAGGCCATAATAACAGCTAGGTATGCCCCCCTTGTTTGGCCTCAACCTCTTAATTCTCTCCCAACATATGGCTACCTTAAACAGTTTCCCATGTTCACAAGCGAAGGAGACATAACCACATAGGAACACCTTGAGGCCTTTTACAGTTTTACATATCATCATTTCATCATGCATGCAGACATGTGGATGAGTATTTTTGTTCATAGCCTTGAAGGTGAGGCTAGGAAATGGTTCAAGGCCTTGCCTCCTAGATCTATTGACGGGATTGAGGCTTTAGATAGTGTCTTCCTAAGAAAATGGGAGGATAAAAAGGATTTCATGTATTATATCACAGAGTTTGGGTCCCTAAAGAGAAAAGAGGGAGAATCTGTCTCTGACTTCTCCAAAAGGTTCAACAAGATGTACAATAAGATCCTTGCAGAGATAAAACCTACAAAGGATTTATCCAAAATTACTTATGCCAGTGATTTTGACCTTGATTTTTGCCTCCTGTTGAGGGAAAGAAGAGCCACTTCCCTGGCTCATATGCAATATGCGACTATAGAAGTAGAGTCTAATATATTGGTTGTTACCCGACTCAGAAATAAGATTGATAGGGACATACCTAGGCAGAGACCTGAAACCTCCACTTCAAGTTTCTCTTCCCTCCCCCCTCAAATGGATGAAGTAACCAAGATACTTAAATCACTTTCAGCTATGATGGAAAGGTTGGAATTAGAAGGGAAGCCTGTGTACAGAAATCCCAAAAATGTTGACAAAAGAGAAAATTTCAATAGGCAGAATAACAATGTCCCTCAAATTATGCCAAGGGAATAAAGGAACATAGATAGAGATGTTCAGAGGATTCAAACCCCTCTCCAAAATAACCTCATTGATGATGAGGAGATGGAAGAGGAAGAGCTTGACCCCGAATTTCATTTTATTGGAGACACCTCCCCTTTTCCCCATTTAACTTAGTTTGCCTACGAGGAATTCCTCATGAACAGTCAAATAAATGGGATAAGTAGGGGGGATAAACATAATAATAGCAGTCCCAATAAATATAATCTCAGGTCAAAGAAGAAAGAGGGGAAGTCAAACACCCCTGATTGACCCCTAATTGCAGAAAAACCTGCTAAAGGTGCAATGAATTATATCAAGGAAAAGAAAGCTCAGAATCTCTCGCCAATATTCAAAGACCCTGTCTCAGAGGTAAGGGAAGTTCAGAAGCCTCCTTCCTCCTTTAGCTTTGAGCATGAAATTCAAAAAATTAGAATTCCTGTGCCCATTTCAGAGCTAGTCAAACATAAAGATTTTAAAAGGTCCCTCTCTAAACTACTGCAGTCCAAGCCTTCCTGCCATTCCACAGACTCAGTGAACCTCCAAGGTGAAAAGCCGATAGTTATATTAGGCCCTATGGTATAAGATAGAGATCATTCATCCCCTCCCTTCCATACATCCCTGAACATTCATGATAAGGTGCTGCATAAATGTTTGATGGATTCTGGGGCATCTCATAATCTCATGCCCAAAACTGTCATGGAAGAACTCGGGTTGGGAGTCACTAAATCTTACCACGATTTGTACTCTTTCGATTCAAGAAGGGTGTAGTGTCTTGGGGTTATCAAAGATATGCTCGTGACCTTGTTTAAGTTTCCCATGAAAATTGTGGTCATGGACATTGTGGTAGTTGATGTGCCCCCTAAGTTCAGTATGCTATTGTCAAGATCTTGGATAAAAAGACTTGGGCGAACATTACAGATGGACCTCACATATGCTACTATTCTAGTGTTCAGAGGGAAACATAGGAGACTATATAGAGAAGCTCAACTGGCCTACATTATCAATGATGAGGCATACCCCACCAATCATCCTATATTTTTCCTAGATACTGATTTAGGATCTAGCTTGCTGCAACTCACCGATTCCCCCGAGCCTCCTTTTGAAATAAAAAATACCATTACTCTTTGTGAAAGCCCCCTTTTGATTACCTCTGTTTGGAAAATATTCTTTGATGGAGCCTCCTCCAAGGAAGGTGATGGTGCTGGAATGGTATTTATCTCACCAACTCAAGAGACCATACCCATGTCCTACAAATTAGAATTTGAAACTACCAACAATGTGGCAGAATACGAAGCTCTTGTGTTGAGTTTGAGGGCCGTAAGAGACATGGGAATCAAAGAAATATTTGTGTTTGGGGATGCTTAGCTGGTTGTAAAACAAGTCAGGAATATTTACCAGGCCAAGCTTCCGAGGCTCAGATCTTATAGGAATGAAGTGTGGGATTTAATAGACAACTTTTTCCTGGATTTCAACATTTCATTCATTCCTAGAGAAGAGAATGCAATGGCCAACTCTCTGGCTGTTTCAACAAGTAATTTCAAATTTCCCCTGCCACCAAAGCTCAGATATGATATAGAATTAAAATACAGACCCTCTATACCCAACAATGTCAAGCATTGGAGGGTATTTGAGGATGATCTTGAGATCAAAAGATTCTTGGAATCCGTTGATGCATTTTCTGCATTACATATAGACCAGGATCATGATTCTGAGAGTAACACACACGATGATGTATTTTTAGAGAAGATTGCTACTCATCACATTGTGCAGTTACCAAGCAATCACATTCCAAAGGGACTAGTCCCTTTGGAGAGGATATTTGAAAATAATGACGTGGCAGTTAAATATAATAAGCCAGTTGATGAGGCTGACATATCTGAATGCAACATTGGTACAGAGGAGGATCCTAAACATGTCAAGTTGTCAAGTAGTCTGTCCAAGGACCAGAGGGACGAGTATGTTGATATTTTAAAGCAATTTTTTGATGTGTTCACCTAGACCTACGAAGATCTCAGAACATATGACACAACTGTCATAGAGCATAAGATCCAATTGAAAGAAGAGGCCAAGCCATTTAGGCAAAAATTAAGACAGATTAATCCTATGTTGTTGTCTATCATGGAGAGAGAGATGAAGAAGCTGCTAGATGTTCAAATCATTGTGCCTTTGAGGTATTCAGAGTGGGTGGCCAACTTTGTGGTGAGAAGGAAGAGTTGAGAAATCAGACTCTATGTCGATTTCAGAAACTTGAATAGAAGCTCAAAGAAAGACAATTACCCCTTGTCTGAAATGGAACATGTTCTACAAAGGGTAACTGGCGCATCGAGGATTTCCATTATTGACGGTTTTTCCGGTTATAACCAAATTTCCGTCTTACCTGAAGACAGAGAAAAGACAACCTTCACCACTCCTTGGGGCACATTCATGTATGCCAAAATGCCCTTTATGTTAATGAACGTAGGAGAGAACTTTCAGAAATCCATGGACATAGCCTTCATTGGAGAGAGGGACAAATTTGTGGTCGTATATTTGGATGACATCACAATATTCTCCAAATCAGAGAGAGACCACTGCTGTAATCTGAGAAGGGTTTTCTTAAAATGTAGAAGGTTTTGTCTCTCCTTAAATCCCAATAAATTACTATTTTTCATGAAGGAAGGGAACTTATTGGGGCATATATTATCAAATGAGGGGTTTAGGATTGATCCCAACAGAGTTGAAGAAATCCAAACACTGTCACTCTCGATATCTAGGAAATAAATCCAGTCTTTCCTGGGGAAAATTAATTTTTTGAGGAGATTTGTTTCTAACTTTGCTGAGATGGTAAAACTTATAACAACCATGTTGAGAAAGGAAAATGAGGTTAAATGGACTGCTGAGTCTAGAGAATATTTTGAACAAATCAAGAAGGCCTTGATCGAAGCACCTGTGCTTATCAATCCTGATTATTCAATGGATTTTCTGATTTTCTCCTTTTCTTCATCTGACACAGTGGCAACTATTTTACTACAAAAGAGTGCAGAAGGGATGGAGCAGGTCATTTCATTTTTCAGCAGAGCATTGAGAAATGCAGGCGTTAAATATGACATCATGGAGAAGCAAGCCTATGCATTGGTGAAGACCCTTAAAGCTTTCAGAGTCTATGTTTTGCATTGAAAAATCATTGCATATGTCCCTTCAACTTATATGAAGGAAATTCTCATTCATCCTGACATAGACGAGAGAAGGATCAAGTGGATCGCAAAAATCCTCGAGTTTGATCTTGAAATACAACCCACCAGACTGATTAAAGGCCAGGGTTTAGCCGAGATGTTAGCTGAATCTAATTGTAAAGCGTTGGGGGTTAAATTCATCATCACTTTCTCATAAATTCAACATGATGAGTTGTATGATGGAAACTCTCAAGAAAACCCTCCATTAGCAGGATGCACCTGGTATAAAGATGTTATACATTTCCTGTAGGAGCTAAGGCCCCCTAATGGCATGGGAAAAAGCAAGGAAATATCTTTAAAGCTCAAAGCAATCAGGTACTTCCTCATTGACCAGGTCTTGTATTGGAAAGACCCTCTTGGAGTGCTTCTGAGATGTCTAGACCCACAGGAGGCCCAAAATATTATGTTTGAGTTTCATGACAACTTATGTGGGGGACACCATTTCTGGAAGACCACAACCTACAAAATTCTCAGGGCTAGGTACTACTGGCCCACTTTATTCAATGAGGTCTGCAGAAAGATCAGAGCCTGTATCAAATGTCAAAAATTCTCAGGAAACCAACAACTCAAGTCCCTACCTCTAAATCCTGTGGTAGCTTCAGGACCCTTTCAACAGTGGGGACTAGAATTTATTGGGGATATTCATCCTCCTTCAAGTGGTTAGCACAGGTGGATCCTAACTGCCACAGACTATTTCACCAAATGGATAGAAGCTATCCCCACAAGGATCACTTCTCACAATGTAATCACCAGCTTCCTAGAGTATATCATAGCGAGGTTTGGATGTCCCAGTAGAATTATCACTGATAATGCAGCCTCCTTCAAGTCTGAGCCTTTGGTCAAGTTCTGTGAGCAGTTTGGGATTTCATTAGTTCACTCCACTCCTTAATATCCCCAAGGAAATGGACTGGCATAATCCTTTAACAAAAGTTTGATCAAGCTCATTAAAGAACTGTTAAAAGAACATAAGAAGGCCCGGGATTCAAAGATTAAATTCTCTCAGTTGGCTGATCGAGTGACAACAAAAAGGTCCCTAGGCATATCCCCTTTCCAACTTGTTTATGGGACAAAAGTTGTTTTTCCTTCTTAGCTAGCTCTACCTGTAGAAAAATTATTTCAGTATTATCAAGGAGAGCATGATGATATGATTAGAAGGATCCATCAATTGGTGGAAGTGCAGCAGACCAAAGAGCAAGTGATGGATAGAGCTCATAACCGTCAACAAAGGATCAAACAAGCCTTTGACATAAGGGAGAGAAAAGAATATTTCCAGTTGGGAGATCTAGTTCTTAAATGGGATGCACCTAGACATGACAGAGGAGAGAACGACAAGTTTGAATCCCTCTAGATTGGGCCCTTCAAAATCTCTGAAGTGTTTTTAAATAATAATTATAGGTTGCAGGGTTTGGAGGGTGAGGAGGTTTTTAATGGCCCTGTGAATAGGCATTTCTTAAAGAAGTGTTTTATTTGAGCCATGAGTGGCTCTCCCCTATGTTTGTAAATATTGTCTTCCTACTTTGTTTTTCAGTTTTAATAAAGACTCCACAACCCAACAAAAAGGCACTGGAGCTACTCATTCTTGGCAGCTCATGGGGAGCCTGCCATCCCCCATGGAGCCTAAATAAATTTTAGCACCAGAAGTCACTCCTGGATTGCGACAGGAGTAAGCCTGATACCCATCAGTTTTATATGTCTTGATGATAAATTGGGGTGGTTGAATGGGCGCAGACCCAGGAGGATATCACTTTAACTCAGAAAACTAGGCTAGGAATGCATGAGTAGGTGAGGTCTTGATCTAACTTCAATTAGGAAGTTGATTTTAAAATGACAAGAGGGAAGACTTGGTGAGAGTGGTGAACAAGACTACTATGGGCATCAGGCCTTCCAGAAGCTTGAAGAAGAAAAACAAGACATTAAAATGTGCCAAGATGACACAGTCACAACAACACAGTGATCAAACCTACTTCACAATGCTACCATAACAACTCAACTAGATCTTCCAATTCCAAACTATTCAGTGTAAGAGGGAGAAAATATCACAAGAAACTGCCTAAAAATGGTGATAATATTGCTATGATCAAACATACATCACAACAATACAAATACCCTTGACTGGATCCTCCAATTCCGAGTGTTTTAACACAATTTTTTACAAAGATACGAAAAGAAGCTAACTTTTATTAAACAGGAAGTCTCAAATACAGATACATAAACAAAGAAACCAGTGCTTCATAAACAATTTACAATATGGGAGCCTAGCTCAACCATCGACCCTTACAAAAACACAAACATTGAGTATATATACTTAGAGCAACTCACCATTGGGAACAAGAGAGTTTTCGAGCCATTAAATTCCAATTTAGAGTGCGCAGGCTCTTCTTGTATGACGGGAACATCAGATCGGCATGGCTCTTGTAGGGGGACCTGCACACAGGGGTACCACAGGCTGACAGATCCAGACCTTCCATGCCTTCCATTTATGGATTGAGCTAAGGTTTCAACCACTTGCTCAATCTTCATTAACTTCTTTCTTCCCTGGAGAGTGGCCGAGACTATAGGCACAAGAGACGACCAGGTGCATGCTTTGCAAGGCTCATAGACTAGCCTCCTTTCTTCTGGCTCCACCCTTAATATAACCTAGGGCCATGACCTTGCGCCTATATTTAAATTCATTTTGGGACTTCTCCTACCGGGAATTCTCATTCCTATGCTTTTGAAATCCTCGACACTGAATCCTACGACATGTTCAAATGACTTCCACCTATCCACAGGGATCAACGGTCTAGATCTCCTTTTATTGAATGAACATTATCCCCTACTGCTCAGCGAGCGGTAAAATTCAACTAACCCCCACTTTCCAACCTTGCTACCTCGAGACTGGGCACTAGGACCATGGGCCCAACGCAGAGGTGCTTTCGCGAATTTGCGATTCCCAATGCAATGGGAGGAGAGACCCTTCACCTTTCAAATTCCTGGCTGCCGAAATCACGATGGGGAAAACTTATGTTAGCTCTGTCCCTTTAGGTTTTCCATATGGACTTCAGATATGAACCGGGGATAAAACTGTGGGCGCTTCGTGAATTTTGGGTTTTAGGATTTGGGCGGTGCATTTGATAATGGAAACCCCGAAATGTTGACCCCCGGGTAGCACAATCGGCTGCCATCTGTCCCCCGCCCAGATCGGATGGTGAAAATTAAATCGTGACTTTGGCCGGTAGGGACGAGCCTTGGCGCTAAACCTTGGGAAACTCCACGACTTAGGTTTACCCAATGAACATCGATCTGCCTCAATGATAGATCATTGTTGTTGAAGCCAGTATTTTCCCACTCACTTGATTTGATTTCACTATTTGACTGTTTCCAGTGTTACAAACTGTGGGAATGGGGGTTTGGCCGACTAGACTTAGGCTTGGGAAGGAAAAGATTCAATGATGGAGGTAAAAGGAGGAGGGATCAGCCTTCATAAGAAACAAAGGAATTCATGGGCGATCTGTTCTGGGCATATTGACAGGGAAGGACTAGTCGATCAAGAAGGATGACCACAAATGAAAGAGAAAGACATGCCGTGATGGGAAAGGAAAACCATGATCGGTCGATAGAAGGGGAGAAGACAAGAAAAATTACAGACACAGGAGAAAACACAGATCCCCAAGGTCTTGACAGGAATATGTGATAACACACACACATCTATAAATAGAAGACACACTCCCCCTCTTCAATATCTACTGGTTATTTTGGCTAAATTGTTGCAATCATGACAGTAGTAGTGGGGTCTGGGTCAATGATCTGTCTTTTCTTATTATTTTATGAATCATATTTTGAATCAAAGTTTGACTCCTTATCTTTGATCTCGACCACCAATGACTGTTTTGAGTGACATTCATCAGTGTTGTGCCAGGGGATTTTGTGGAAACCACACCACTTTCCAGTGTCCATCTTTGTCTTTCTGTTACCCTTCCTTTCCTGTGGCTTGGGATGGTTTTATGGAGGCTGTTTGTTAGGGTCATCTGTATCATGCTTTAATTGTTTCGGATTTTCAGACCCGAACTCCCATTTGTTCTCATGCCTAAATTTATTCTCTATTTTGACAGTATATTGATAGGCAGCTCCAAGTGATGAGATGTCCGGGAAATCCATTTCAGTTTGGATGTACCTATGGAGAGCCCCATGGTATTTCAGAACCAGATGCTTCTCAGAGTATTTGGTACCCATCTTGGTGTGGAAGGTATGGAAAGTATTTGTGAACTCTGACACTTCTTGGCCCTCTCTTTCCATAGTGTGGTCCATCTCATGTATTGGTTGTCATAGTTACCAACAGGGTAATAATTCTCCTTGACCGCATCCACCAAAAAATCCTAGGTGGGATTGACCCCATATATTATGGATTCCTCTATGGAACTTTTCTCCCAATAATTTTCCCACCAATGTTTGACATGGGGGAGAGCCTTAAGGAGTGCAAAGATGATATTTTCCCTGTCGGAAAAATTGTGAACAGAGAAATAACCTTCTAGTAGATTTAACAATTTTTCTAGGGCATCTGTATCTATCTGATCTTCAAATACAGGAATATCAAAATTTACTTGTACCTTTAAAGGAGAGGTTCCTCCAAATTTTCCTTTTGATGAATAAGCGCCCGTTGTTATCGACAGGTGTTGAAGGATGTGGGAAGAATTCTCCATAATTTCGTCCCTCTGTCACGTGAGTGATTTCTCAAGCAACAGATTAATAGAATCTTCTAATCCATCATTTTTCTTTTCTTCAACCATGGAGGGTTTCTTAGGCATGTGAGAGTGATAGTCCTCAAGAGAGAAAAACTCGAGACCTAACTTGCTATACTTGGACCTCGTCAGGGACATGCACTGAAAAACGATCAAGAGCAGTCTACTTTGATACCAATGATCCATATTATTTTTGAGAATGAAATGAAGGCAGATGAAATATATAGAGATATTTAGAGATACACACAAATGTTGCAATAAACAAAAAGATACAGTAATACACAATTTCTATTAATGAGGGAAATGTACAAACTATAGAAATATAGAGTGAATGACTCACTAGAGTGGTGGTAGTTTATCTCTAAGAAGAGATGTGATGGATACTCACATTCACAAGAGGATGATTGTTACAAAGAGGCTCCAAAGGAATTTTTAACATAAGTAAAATCCAAACCATAACACTGGAAGATGAAAAGACAAAAGGTTTGCTTGGCCCCGATGGGGTTAGTTGATACGTCAACTTCCCTGGGGCATAACTTTTGCATATGATCTTTGTTTCGAGTGCTCGATACACTGTTGGAAATTTCTAACCGAGAACAACGATTTTCGATTGACCCAGGCTAGTACCTTTGACAATTTCCTAGGCCAAAAATTCCCCAAAAAACGTTGTTTAGGGCCTCAAAATGGCCCCAGAAGTTTGTAACCCGAAAAACTGCCAAGGTGGAWTTTTTTTTTCGAGCTAGTGAAATAGGTGGGTGGCCACCRATATCCACCTGGATCACTYCCTAGCTCAGACTCCTATGTTTGTTCAATTTCCTTGGAGAAATTAACTCTCCAACCTAAAACAAGGCCCTAACCCTAAACTTGTTTGTGAACCCTAGAAACAAAGTCCAGTACATTATATGTTTAGCATTCATTTTARCAGTTTTTTTTACTCAAAGGGTGTGGACTGAAACTGATGTTGTTTGAGACTTTTGAAAAAAATGAAACTTATAAGAATAGTGGAAAATACAACTTTACACTAATTCTTTAACGAAAAAGAGTTTCAAAAAATAAAATGCATGAACAATCCTTCAAACCTTGAAATTCAATTTTTTCATATGCTAGTATCTTTTCTTTTTCAAATAACAATGAAAAACAATGCAAAGAAAGAAAGAGACCTAACTAGAAAAATACTATATTTTTTCATTTTCTTTTTATGTTACTAAAAGAAATGAAATGCAAATGAGATGCAATTTTTCATTTTTCTTTTATGAACACAGGGAATAAGGTAAAGATAAAGAAGGCAAAAATCAAGAATCACATAAACTTAGAAATCAAATTGGAAACTTAGCCCAGCTACACATGACTGACCTTTCGATTAACCTAAAAAACCTTATAACCAACATACTAACCTAATCAAAAGAAACATATTTTAGATGATTTGAGAGTTTTCAGACACTTAATAAAGAAATCAAAGGCAAAAGAAAACATAGTAGGCTTAGATTGCACTGAAAAATCAAACTAGACCCTCCCTAAACTGAGAGAAAGGATAAAAAATTCCAATTCTTACACATATCCATGATTGTGTATAATAGGACTCGCGGAAATCCATGGGTCGTACAAAGTAAAATCACGGATATCCGCAACTCATAAATGGGAAAACCGTGAATGCACTAGTAAAACTTGAAAAATAAAAAATCCAATCCAGAAGGAGAATTCCAGAAACTTTGGACAAAGTTTCTAGATGGAAAATTCTTTGAAAAGAAAGCCTAGAAAATAGGAAGAGTTACATAAATCAAAGAAAACACAAGATACCCTAACACTGACCCAAACTAGGAGAATATGTCCCAAGTATGGTCACTAATTATGTTACGATATTTTCCCATGTGACCTTGGGTCATGTCATAGTAGAGCAAGACCATATATAAAAGAAAGAACCTACCCTCACACAGAACAATTCTATGAGAAAAATAA
>ML812681.1:13031-51903 GCA_009831015.1 Picea engelmannii
ATTTGGTTACAAAGGTTTATGGAGGAATTGGGAAAGAAGCAGGAGAACAACAAGTTGTACTGTGACAGTCAGAGTTCCATTCACCTTGCAAAGAACTCAACCTTCCATTCGAAGACTAAGCATATACAGTTGAGGTACCACTTGATACGATCCACTTTGGAAGATGGACAATTGAAGATGGAAAAGATACACACTAGCCAGAATCCTGCTGACATGTTAACAAAGGGAGTAACCAGGGAGAAACTGAGTTATTGCTCAGTTTCAGTTGGTCTTCAATATTGAAGATGAAGATGAGAAATTTGCCAGGTCCAAGAAGGTTCAAAGTACAGCATATACAACACCAGTGGAGTTGTTGAGATCAGTCTCCAAGTGGGAGATTGTTGGTTGTGGAGCCTGATTATCTTCCTGATGCAGAGGTCCTTTGCTTTCAGTCGTGTATATACCCCATGAAGTATTTACACCCCAGAAGTATGTACACTCTTCCACGCGGGGGAGTGCAGAGGGGGGGTACCCCCTCTGCGGGGTCCGGGGGGTCTGGGGGCGAAGCCCCTGAAGCAAAAATTACCTTATAAAAGTATATTGTAATTTCATTGTAAATCTGGACCGTTCATTATAAGGTCGCAGATCTAACGGTAGAGATTATGTTAGGGTTTTTTGCCCTAGAAGGCAACGCTCTTTTATGAGGGAAATGTATTGCGGCTATGTACGAGGGTGAATATTGTATTCTGAGAGAGGAGATTGTGAGAGAAAGAAGAGGAAGTTACAACGGGTTTTGCTGTAGGTTGTATCCCTTCATTTGTTGGATAATAATAAAGGAAGGACCTGGCAATTTCTTTGGTGGACGTATCCCACACTGGGTGAACCACGTAAATCTGTGTGTCTCTTGAATTGTGTGACTTCTGTGTTTTTGTTTCTGCATTTGTTTTATTTTATTGCTCCGCGGGCCTGTTTTCTAACAGTACCTTCCAATATTCTCCACTAATCTTTCTAACCACTCAATCAAAATAATCATAAATTCACCAAAGAAAATTTCTTGCAACACTATGTACACATACCTTTGAATCCATTGCTCCTCACTCATCCAAGGGTTTCTATTCTCTTTCCGAGAAAACTCTCATTCCTTCCCTTCTAACCATTCTGATATTTATTTCTTAGTCAGCCTCCAAAACATTCCCTCAATCACAAATTATGGGTCCCGGCAATGGAACCATTTGTTGGTGCACATGCAGTTGTTGGCGCACAAGTGTAAGACCCTAGGTTCAAGTTATATTAACCAAAAAAACCCTTCAGACATCATCCCTTTCGACACCACTTGCATGCAAGTGAAGTCCCGCCCGAGGTATCTATTGGGGCTGCAGGAACCAAGTTTCTACAGTAGTGAGGGAGTGGAAGGTGATCATCCTATTCATTCTTACTTATATGGTTTGCACGCATTATTCTATCTTTCTTCTTCTTTGGTTACTTACTAAATTCAGTTATATATTACCATTATACTTCATATTGCAACATAAACCAAGTATTATAACATTCATAACTATTTTGCAGTGATCACATAGATGACGAATCTAGTCTAACATACATCAAGAGAGTATCCATGATCAACCACATAAAAGACAAGCAAACACAGTAGTTAACGTGGTTCACCCAACTTTGGGATACGTCCACAACGACTGGCTTCTTTATTATTCTTTCTGTAATTGTATCGGGCTTGTGCACTACGCTTACAAAGATACATCATGTTATCTTTCCCTTCATCTAGCCTAGTCGTTCTGCAGTGCAAGCCTCTCTCTCTCTCTACAACTTCTCCCTAACATTCAGACGTAGACTCTTCCATTCTCAGCCTATTCTATCACTCTTCTTACTAAACATGAACTCTCAACCAATTCGAACCCCCATTCTTCCAACCCATTACATATTTATACATGAATTCTAGGCCTTAAAACCCTACTTTGCTCATCCCAAAACCCTATCACAACTCCTGACAACTCGTTTTGACTTGTTGTCCGAGCTGTTTTTCCTACTTTTATGCATGCATGCTACTTTTTCCTTCTCAACCGCTGGTCTTCTTGATTTTGCGCGCATTTCTGCTTTTCGCATGTCGAGTTGTTATCCTTCCTTTTTGCCTTCTTTCTTCTCTTGATTTATTCTTTTGCTAAGTATGTTCTTACTGCACACTGTACTCCTAAATGTGCCTCAACTGCGCACTCTCGAGCCTGGATGTGCCTCAACTGCGCACTTTGTTCCTACCTTCTCTTATTTCTTCTTATGTTGTGCACATCTTCCATACTTAGGATTTTCATGAGCATTGTATCAACATTGCCTATCCAACAATCTAAAAAAATGAGAACTCTGGAGCGTTCATAGGCTCGAAGAAAATGCTATTGAAAATCTTGGCTCCGCTCTCCACACTTTCCTGCAGTATGAAGAGAAACTTGAAAGGACAGGTCTCCCAAAAAGAGACTCAGTCAAACAAACAGTTATGTCTACTCTCTTACAACTTGTACAAGATATGAACAACTGAATGATAGCCTATGAACGAAAAGGGAATGTTCCCTCACTAACTCTTGGGGCATCATCTTCTTCCTCAACGCCTTTTAGGAATACCAATGAAAACAACTTTCATCCCAAAGCCATCATGTCTCGCAGTTGGTGTAACTTCTGCGAAGAAAATCACGAAGAAAGTACTTGTGAGGTTAAGAAGAGTGCCAGAGATAAAATCTTTGGCAAGAAGCCCGAAACCACCATTGTTGTTTTGGACTAGGCAAAATAGGAAGATGTCATGATTATAAATACTAGGAACAAAACTTATGTTCCTAAAGGAAAGTACAACCCTCCTCGTTCTTCTTTCACTCCAACCTCATCTTCACAAGGTACTAATGTACAAGCTGTCAAAGTTCCTGAGAGTCAAGGAGTTCCTTCCCTTCTTCCCCCTTCCGAGTATAACATTCTTAACTAATTGGCTAACATCAAGGCTGATGCTACTCTTTTGGACATGGTTGTCGTCCCTGAACAACAAAAGCATCTCAAGAATTTTATGGAAGGAAAAGATTCCACCATAGGCAATCTTTCTGAAGAGGCGAAAGAAGAGGATTCCACTGTAAATAAAATAGGTGTAAATAATTGTAGAAGCATGCTCTCCTACAACAGTCTGCAATAGTCAACAATAGGTGAAATCGAAGACGTGACGTTAGTTATATGTGCACATCCCAAGATAAGGACAACCCTTAGCATCCAAGTAATCGACATGCCAGTAAGCAAGTACTCTATTATCCTAGGAAGAGACTGGCAATCCCTAATAGGTGGATATATTTCGCTTGATGGGACACATGTATCCATTCCCCATAATGGAAAGAATATCATAGTCCTAAGAGAAGGAAGAATTTCACCATACATAGAGAGTATTCCTCAACCGAATATAAATTATCTTCAGGAAGACTTAGGGGTATACTCTATCTTTGTTTATGAGGGTGACACAACTTTAGAACAAATTGATTTAGAAGACGGTATGTGGCACATGCATTTCGATGGTTCATGCTCAAATGAAGGTAATGGAGCTGGCATTATCTTGTATTCACCTATAGGAAAAATCCACAACTTTTCTTATAGGTTAGAGTTTTCTTGCACAAACAATGTCACTGAATTCGAAGCCTTACTTCTAGGCATCGAAAATGCTTATAGCCTTAGTTGTGGCCACCTTACAGTTTTTGGTGATTCTGAACTTGTTGTAAACCTTTTGCGTAAAATCTACTCTCCTAGCAATAAGTTGATGAAACATTATACCCAAGTTGTTTTGGCACTTATCTTGAATCTACTATCATTTAACATCACTCATGTTAAGAGGGAACTTAATTCAATGGCAGATAGGTCAGATGTATTTGTGGCATCTCCTACTTGGCGACTTCTACCTCAAAAGCCTAATTGTACTTTTCAATCTTTATATCGTCCTCACATTCCAGATAATGTAGAATCATCGCAGGTTTTCCCTAATAATGAAGGCATATGTGCTTTCATACAAAATGAACCGTTTAACCCTAAGGAAATCATATCTATGGAAGATGACAAATTTCCAAACGGCTTGACTCCTCTTGAAAGTTCATTTTCATCGAGTGATGTGAGAAACAAAGAAACATGTAAGGAAGAGGAGTCGAAAAGGAAAGTGGGTGATACCATTTCCTTGAACGTTGGGACCTTCGAATCTCCAAAGATGGTGAAACTAGGTGCCCAATGTTCCGACGAAGAAAAGGTGAAATTCGCAGAACTATTACGTGAATTTTGAGATGTTTTTTCTTGGTCTGTTAGAAAATAATAGATGTGCTTGTTTAACCATAGACAATATAACAATATTGTCACCCAACCATAGGCCGAAGCCACCCCTGAGCACCTTAACCTTTACAGAGAATGATTCAGGAAACAAACCAATAGCCAACCAAGGCTAATGTACCAAGCAATATTGATTAGAAAGTCCAACCATAACCCATAGAAAGTTCGATCCTAAATCGAGAATACAGATTGTAGTAGTTGCGGCTATAGCTACTACCCAGACTTGCGCACTTGCCCGGTTTCTGCTGTGCACACTTCTTCCTGGTTGAAATTTTCAGTTGTGTGCAATGAGGTCTGGCTACTTGTATTTATATTGTTTTCCTGAGTTGTCTGGGCCGACTTCTCATTCTGGATGATAAATACTTAATATTAATTATTTCCTTGAGCCAACTTGTCTTCTAGGGTTAGGTTTAATGCTTTAGGGTTTCTTATTGCTTCCCGGAATATTCTATTCTTGTTAGGGTTACATGTGGAGGTAAATACCTCTCGTAGCTACCATAATATCAACACTCCCTCCTAACTAGGGAGGTATCGAAGGCAATGGTCTTGAGCACAAACATACCATTCAATCGGTAGCATCATCATAGTCGTATAGACTATCTCATGATTAGATCACGAGCACCATCATCGCTATCATCTGATAGCATCAACTGCATCATCTCTCGAAGCCATACTCTATCTGAGTAGTCAGGCATGTTGTTGAATAAGTAACTCACTCCACAGAGTGATACATGGACAATTCTTATCATTCTTGACATACGTCCTAGAAGAATGATTGTCCCAACAGATGTTAGAAACTACGCCATGGACTACAGAAACCATTCCTATAGGAATGTCAATCTAGGACTATTTTCTAATCAAGTTGTATAGATTTGTCTCAACCTATATGCCTTAGAAAATATCGGTCTTGAACCATTTTTCCTAATTGGGCCACAATTTGTGCCTTATGAAAATACTAGTCCATGACATGTCAACAAACTGTCAACCTGGACCATTCTCCATAGAGAGAATACTTGTCCACCAATAATATGTTCTATCTGGACCATTCTCTACCTGGAGAATGTCTGTCCACAAGCACACTCACTATCCATCTAGATGATAATCATTTTCAACACTACTGATAGTCTACATGGCAATCAGAACAATGCCATTCAATAGAACACAATTGTGTCTATCCACAGTAGTACACAACTGCAATCCAGTGGTACACTACCACACCAAGTAGCACACAACTACTTAATCAATGACACATAGTCACAACCAGTGGAACACATCCACCACAATAGTATACATCTATCGTCCAGAGACATACAACCTCCATAGCAATCATATCATATGATATCAACCTACACAAAAAAACAATATCATGATATAAACTGAGTCATCTGGGCCATTCTTCAACTCACATTTGTGAGATCTGGAAGAGCATCTGCCCTCAGAAGGTAAAACATCAGCCATGAGTTATCTCGACTATTCTTCTCGAGCATAGAAGAATAACTATCATGATTTATGAGGCTCGACCATTCACCTAACTGGGCCATTCCTCCGACACTAAACAAAGTGCAACCTGGAGAGAGTGAGGCTACCCTAGGGAATGCATGTCCCTGGTTGTTGAACCTATACCATTCACCTAATTGGGCCATTCCTCCGGCACTAAACAAAGTGCAACCTAGAGAGAATGATTCTACCCTAGGGAATGACTGTCTGGACCATTTCCTACGGAAATGATTGTCCTGCACCAACCTCCAAAAGAGGCCATTCTTCAAAACTACTCACAACTATGAACTTCGAAAGAATGACTGCCCAGCAAGGTGGAACATTCTACTTGACCACTACTGAGAGTGACTTCCAAGAAGAAAGACTATCCTAGACCATTCCCCGACACTGGCCACAAGGGAATCGTTGTCTATGGTACATCAACAATCTATCGGACCATTTTCATTACGAAAATGATCGTCTGATCTGGACCATTTTTCGAACTGAAAAATGACTGTCCATAAATCAATAACATATCAGTTCTCCCGACCAACCTGGGAGTCATCTCTTCTCTTTTCAATAAGGAAGTCGTCTCCACGAGCTCCAACTTGTTTCTCGAGTACACAAACTTTTTCATCTTGGACAGAGGCTTTACCAAAATATCTATTATCTGCTCATATGTGGAGATATATTGGAGAACCACTTCTCTTTTATGGACCTCATCACGGAGAATGTAATGCTTGATCTCAATGTTCTTCGGTCTTTCTAGAATAGTGGTTTTCTCTAAAGACTTTATATATCTTTGATCATTACAATATATCATGGTTGGATTTAGCTCTTTTGTTTCCTGGTAGCTCATGACATTGTGGCAAGACTCAAACTAGAACATATCCAAGTGGCACTTCTTCTGTTATCATGAGAGTTTGTCATGGATTAACAATCCATCATCTTGGACTTCTAAGTAACCATTCTGATACAATATCTATGTTATAGAAAGTTTTCACCATGCTTTTGTTGTGCATTGGAGGCTCTGCACCAAGTTGTTTGAATTCATACAAGATCTTCTTCCATCTACATACAAGAGTCTCTTACTAGTATACCTCAAAACCTTGAGGTTACTCTACATATGTTTCTTTGTTCAATTACTCTATTGAGGAGAACATTCCTTACATTCATCTGATGTAAACTTCAAGCCATGGATATTGTAGGAGATATGATGGCTCAGGTATGTCTGGTTACTGGAACAAGATATCATCATAGTCTTCTCCCTCCATCTAGGAGAACCTTTAGTTCTAGATCTCACAATGCTTCCATTCATAAGTCTTCCATAAATTTTTCTTTATCACAACTTCCATTTCTTCTGCTTGATTGCTTCTAGTGGGTTCAGAACAAGTTGGTAGTCTTGTGATTCTTGATATAATGACTGGTTGTTCTGGCTTTTCCTTTCTCACTTGGAATCTTAATGTTCTTCTTCATGTTTCTCTTTAGCTCTTGGGTCCATGGAGTTTTATATATATTCCATGCCCTGAAGATTTTGACTTCTTCCTTTCATCATAGGATCATGGATGTGGATGGACAACCAGGGATACTTTAAGGCTTCTTTTCGAAAAAAAACTTCTTCTAAAGTCAAATTGAACACGTCTTGCTTTTCATGGTTGCTACCATTGATGGGAACATTGATAGATACTACATAATCCTCAATGGATCATATTGTTTAGGATTAGCTCCCTCCTAATCCTTGCTTCATGCATTAATGCATGCTCTTCTTTTGGAATTATATAATTGGCTCCCTCCATCTAAGAGAGTACACGCTTTCGTCTGCATCTTTATTTCCTTCTGCAAAGTGTCACAAGTCTTCTTCTAATTTCCTCTTGATTGTTGACTTCTTTATGTTTTTACTTCTTCCACATTTCTTCAAGTTTGATTATGATTTCGACTTATATTGTAGTTGTTACTTATGTTAATAGCTACCAAATGAATTGTTACCAGGGGTTGTCGATGTACTTCATCTTTTCATGTGTATTGCTTGACTTGTAGTCATCGTGATAGCAAAATATATCTTGTTGTTCTTTCATAGGTATTGTTTCTATTTGAACATCTTATCTTGTAAGAAATAGATATGCAAGATATGTACAGAAACTATGTAAACATGGTATGTACAAGAATTATGAAGAATATTGTTACCTTGTCTTCTAAGAACAAGTTTGTTTTATCCTGCTTGGCCTTTTTTTAGGGTTCCCTTTCTTCGGAAACTAATGCTTCGTGTGTTTCCTTCCTTTTCTTTAACTCGAGACAATGATTCTTGTAGTGACCATATTTTCAACAATTGAAGCATTGTATTTTTGACATATCTTTCTCTTGATTTGGTTTCTTCCTCGAGCCAAACTTCTTTTTATTCCTTAAATTCTTGAACCTTGTTGTGAAGGCTTGATCATCGTATTTATTTTGGGGTTTCTCTTTTGCACTAATCCATGTTTCTTCTTGTGCACAACAAGTCCAAAGTTCTTCAAATGTGGGATACTCCTTCCTTGTGTTCATGCTTGCAGAAAATGCATCCCATGTCTTGGGAAAACCATTGAGTACTATATTTACCAGTTTCTTCTCTGAAATGATTTCTTCAATAGCTTGTAGTTGATCTCTTAACTGAGAGATTTTCACAAGGTATGATGTTATGTTGTCATCGTCATTCATTTTCATGTCACAGAGCTCATTCTTCCGACTCATTACTTGTCCAATATTTCTGACTGAGAAGAGGTTTGTTAGGACATCATACATCTTCTTAGATGAATAAAGATGGGAGATGTATGGTATCAAGTGTTGTTTTATAGAGTCCACTATGATACTCATGGTATTGATGTCATTGTCTTTGATCTTCTCCATAACTGCAACGTTTTGAGGTTCCTTCTCTTTTCCTTCTTCGAACTGTGGTTCCACGATCTTTCCTTTCACAATGTCCAACACTTTATTCTTGGCAAGGATGAGGTCAATCCTTGTCTTCCATGCTCTGAAGTTAGAAGCCCCTTCTAACTTGTTTTTTGACTTCATAGAGTAAGTCATAATTGCTTTGACTTGGTCAACCTTTTACTTTGACCAAAAACTCAAACTTGATGTATTGGCTTGCTGAGAGTACCAAGAGGTGCGCTAGGGTAGGGCACACTGGGCTATCTAGAAATTATGTCATCTCTTCACTTAAGGTGCCTCAACAAAAGGGTTAGGGTTTTGTTACTGCAGCAAAAGAAACTGGCTGCAATTGCAGCTATAACTAAGCAAATCCTCCCAATCTATCTTCCAACGGTTAGACTGTCTGAAGATAGTGTGGGCCCATAACCTGTTAGAAAATAATAGATGTGCTCGTTGAACCATAGATAATATAATAATATTGTCACCCAACCATAGGCCGAAGCCACCCCCGAGCACCTTAACCTTGACAGAGAATGATTACGAAAGCAAACCAATAGCCAACCAAGGCTAATGTACCAAGCAAGATTGATCAGAAAGTCCAACCATAACCAATAGAAAGTTCGAGCCTAAACCGAGAATACAGATTGTAGTAGTTGCGGCTGTAGCTACTACCCAGACTTGCGCACTTGCCCAGTTTCTACAGTGCGCACTTCTTCCTGGCTGAGATTTCGAGCTGTGTGTATCAAAATGAGGTCCGGCTACTTGTATTTATACTGTTTTCCTGAGTTGTTTGGGTCGACTTCTCATTTTGGATGCTAAATACTTAATATTAATTATTTCCTTGAGTCGACTTGTCTTCTAGGGTTAGGTTTAATACTTTAGGGTTTCTTCTTGCTTCCCGGAATATTCTATTCTCGTCAAGGTTACATGTGGAGGTAAATACCTCCCACAGCTACCAATGTATCAACATGGTCATACAAGGATCTTTGTGGTTTTGATCCTGCTCTCATACAACATGCCATTCCTATCAGGGAAGGGATAAAACGAATTAGGCAAAAACAAAGACCCATTAAGCCCGCACTTGAAGCTACTATTCAGAAGGAGTTGGAAAAACTTTTGAAGGCTAGAATAATCTTTCCAGTTAAGTATTCTGAGTGGGTTTCCAGTTTGGTTCATGTTCGTAAAACAAATGGTCAGATCCGATTGTGCGTAGACTTTCACGCATTGAATAGAGCAAGCGTAAAAGACCATTTTCCTTTCCCTAATATGGAAATGATTTTGCAGCAAGTTTCTAGGTTGCAAATGATGTCCTTACTTGATGGTTTCTCTGGTTATAATCAGATTAAAGTAAAAAGGACTGACATATACAAAACCACTTTTGCTACATGTTGGGGCACATTTGCTTATGAAGGTATGCCTTTTGGCTTGTCTAATGTAGGTTCCACTTTCCAGAGAGTTATGCAAATAGATTTCGACAATCTGATTGGTAAGATTATCCAGGTTTATCTTAATGCCTTGAATGTTTATTCAAAGAACTTATTAGAGCATTTTGGTCATCTTAGAAAATTTCTCATGCGATGCAGAAAGTTCAGCATTTCTTTAACCCTTCTAAATCTATTTTTGGTGTTACCAAGGGCAAGCTCCTCAAACATATTGTCTTTGATTCAAGAATAAGCATAGATCCTGAAAGGATTACTGCGATCCTGAACCTTCCTGCCCCCACTTTCAAAACAGGAGATTCAAGCCTTTATGGGCATTATCAACTTTGTCTGTAGATTTGTTCCTGATTTTTCTTTAATGGTCAAACTAATTCATAATCTTCTAAAACAAGATCACTCCTTTTCTTGGACTGAAGACGTAAAAAAATATTTCGTAAGGATTAAGAAGGCAATCAGTTCCACACCGGTTTTGGAAAAACCAGACTTTGAGAAAGATTTTATCATATACACTAATGCCACTGAGGAACCAGTTTCTGTTATTCTCTTACAATGTGATGACCAAAATAACAAAAATCATGTAGCTTACACGAGTCAAAGTTTATTAGATGAAGAATTCAAGTATTCTTACATTGAAAAGCATGCCTTTGCTCTTGTTAAAGTTGTGGAGAAATTTCACCACTTTATCCTAGGCAAGCACACACAAGTAAAGGTCCCTTTTGTCTGTTGTCAAGTTTATGCTTTCACAGACTTATCTTTCAGGGAAGCTTGGACATTGGCTTGACAAAATCCAGGACCATGATTTAACCATCATGACTTCGAAAACAATTAAGGGATGAGACTTAGCCCTTCACTTAGCTCAACATGTTGAAGCAAGTGAAGAAATTAACGATCAGGATAATCCTCTTTCAATATTGTTTTATATTGAGAGTCAAACCCTTTCCATAACTGAACATCCCTGGTATAAAAATCTGGTGTATTACCTACAATATCAGAGATGCCCAAATGACTTAGATACTCATCAAAGGAGAAGGCTTTGTCTCATATTTTCCAGGTATATTATTTTGGGAAACTTTTTGTTTAGGAGGTCTGTTGATGGTATATTACTTCGATGTGTGAATAATGAGGAGGCACATAAATTGTTACAGGAAACTCATGGATCTTTAAATTCTGTTATTCACCTTGGTAGCCACTTTTATGTTAAAGCCACTACTTTTAAAATCATCATTAAAGGTTATTATTGGCCTTCAATTTTTCAAGATTCTTATAAATTTGCAAGGTCTTGTGACAAGTGCCAAAAATTAGTTGGGAAAGAACGTCTTTCTATTATGCCTCTGGAACCTGTCCTTCCTGATTTTTATTTTTCTAAATGGGGTCTGGACTTTATTGGTCCTAATAATCCTTTGTCTTCAATAGGGCAAGTTTTTATCTTGACAACCACATATTATTTCACGAAATGGGTTGAAGTTGTCCCACTTAGACACTCACATGACGAACATGTAATTTCTTTCTTGGAAACTAATATCTTCTCCAGATTTGGCATTCCTTTAGAGATTATTACAGACAATGGTCTCGCTTTCATTTCCACTAAATTGACTCAGTTTTTAGCTAAATTGGGGGTCAAACATTTCACCTCATCAACTTATTACCCTCAAGGAAATGGGCAAGTCGAGTCTACTAACAAAAATCTGGTTAGGATCATAAAGAGGCTCATTGAAGATAAGCCTCGTCAATGGCACACCCTCCTTACTTGCACCCTTTGGGCAGATCGCACTACAACCAAGGTAAGAACATGTTGCACTCCCTTTCAGCTTGTCTATGGTCAAGAAGCCATTCTACCTATTGAGTTGGAACTTTCTTCTCTATGGTTGATGCTACAAATCGAAGAATTAAATTCTTCCAATGTCCCTCAAAGGATAAATGCACTTTTAGCCTTAGAAGAACAAAGAATGTTTTCCTTTGAAAACATAAAGAGAAGACAACAAATCATGAAGAAATATTTCAACAAACGCACAAAAGTTGTCAAATTTAAAGTAAATGAGAAAGTCTTGCTTTGGGACTCAGCCCATGCTGACAGAAGAAGACATTCGAAGTTTCAGAAATTATGGCTAGGTCCTTTCAAAATTGGTTTTGTCCTAGGCACACATTCTTATCTTCTAAAAGACTTGGAAGAGAGATTGTTTTCCTATAGTACCAATGGTTCCAACTTGAAACATTATGTGGAATCAACTTGAATGAGAAATGTTGCATGGAAGTCGTTGATGTATATAATTTTATGTTTCGTCGTTCTGTTTTGCTTTGTTTAATTGGTTGTTCATTTCATGTTGTTTCATTTATGTTTTTTTTTTTAATTTATGTTGTTCTCCTTTTGTTTATCAGAAATAAGTTTTGGATCAGTTTCGCAAAAACGATGCCATCTTGTAAGTATTGTTGATCAGTAACAATTAAGTTACACAACTGTCATGATGTCCTCCTTGTAGACATCGTTGAAATTGCTTTATGCTTCCAGTACTAATGTTAGATAGATGATTTGATTTTTCTCCCTACTTTCTGCTATCCCTTTCTTCCCTCCATCCTGAGATTCAAAAGAGCATACCAGAAAATTCCTCCTTGAAGCAAGAAACACTTTTGCTGAGACCGATTGAATGTTATGCATACAGGACCAAACCCCTCATACATACCATTTTTCATGAGTTATTCCCAAAATCCCATATCATTATTTCCCTTAAACTGCCTCGCTCCCCTTGTTGCATAATCATTCTGGTAAATAATTCCTTGATCTATGATTTATTGGTCTGTGAAACCAGACATTCTGAGTTCTTAATCTGTTGGAAACAAATTTCCTTATGGAGTCACCGGTTTGTTGATGCCTAAAAGCGCAACGTTGGATACCATGCTCGCAAATGATTGCCAAGCTTTATTATTTAATTATATTAATAATATACTAGTAGGTGGGACCCCTTGTTTGACTTATGGCATTATGACGGAGAAACGACACTTATATTTTGTTTGCCTATGTGTTGGTTGTGACACAGATTCTATAGCTTATTCGCTTCAAATCGTGGTTAAAATGCTTATGATAAGAAAATACGAGCAAGATGGTTAAAACAGGAAAGAATGTGCTCTTGATTACCGCTCGCAAAATGTAGCGTGTTGCTTTAATGGGTGAAGGAATAACACTCCAGTTGATTTTGATTTTATATGGACTATATTGTATATGGGTGACCACCCCAACTCTTGCTACATTTGTGGTGTGCATTGTTTTGATGGAAATATTAGTTGTGTTCCTAGTAAATAGTCATATGTTAAATGTGATGGTGGCAAAGGTTGGCGCATTTTAAATTGGAATGTATGCAAACTTTGGGATAGTGGGTTTGCATTAATAAATGGGGATGCTAATGGAATGTGAGTTGTATAGTGCACTTGGCTCATACTAGCCATGAATGAATGCCAAGGGAGAAGCAATGTGTAGTAAACGCACGTCACTCCTACTCACCTTGATCCTACCACTCTAGTCATTTGCATTGTGCTCTGTTAGTTGTTGTTGCTCCGCCTTGCTCGATCGTGGAGGAGGTATACAACCTGGTCATTTCTCCTTACACAATCTTTCACAGGTATGGGGTTTTTCTTACTTCTCGATCCATGAACTTCACTCTACTCTTAAATCAAGTGTTGGCTCTTGTTGCTCATGGTATGTGTATTTCTCAAGTTGTCACGATGTTTTCAGATAGTGTATTGGTTGCTTCAAACTTTGGTTTCCTATGGTGGTTGTTCTGAGACTATTGGCATTTTAAAAGAAAGGAAAGGTCGTGGGTATCTTTGTTGTGTGTAATTGTTCACGATTTTTTCTCAGAAAAGGAGTGTTGTTGGGCCTGCTTTGCTTTTGGTTATTCATTTGGGTTTTCCTCCCTATTTGAAAATGGGTTTTCCCTTCCTTACCTCTGGGTTTTTGTAAACACTCTTGCATTCCAATACACCCGCGCTATAACCTCGACTCTATGACTATTAATGTGAGGCACCTGTGCAATAAACCTTTTATGCTTTGTACCGGCCAAACCCTCAAGTTGTTTAGCCCGCTCCCTTCTGCCACTTACTATGACTGTTATACATCAAACCCTATGTGTTATTATGAAAACGTTGCTTACCCAGAAGGTGATGGGAGTATTGTTCTTGATCTTTTACTTGGGAACATGTTTAATTGGTCACTTGCTTGGCAACTATGGAAGAAGTGTTGCACTCACCTATTCACTGGAAGTTACAGTTTGTCCTTATGAATCTTATGAGTTCGATAGCAAATGTTGCATATCCTTGTTTAAACAATCAACTTGCCATGTTTATCGAATTTGCGAAAACACCTGTGTATAAGATGTCTAATGATCGAATTTAAGAATACGAACCAGAATGAAATGGATGAGGAATTGTGATGAATGATTGGTTCGATTAAACGGTGATTATTAACAGAGGTTTGTTTTGGGGAATTTCACGAGACCCCGTGGCATTTAAGAACTTTGTTGTGGGTTGGTATTATGAATTGTGACTTGTCCACTCCAATATTGTTGTGGTATTTCCTGTAGCAATTTTGATGTTGATCGTTTTGATTCTATTATATAATGGCAGTATTGTTATTATGGTTATTTTGGTTAAATAAAATTTCGCGCATATCACATCAGTTACTGTGTAATACAGTTTAGAAGGCCAATGAGCAATTTTGTTAAGGAAGCACCAACTTTGGGTTATTGTTTGGAAACAAAGTATTGTTTAAACTTTAAAATTTTGAACAAAATGATATTTTGTTTGCAATTTTACATGAGAGATATCGTGGGTTTTTTTTTCATTTGAACAATATCCATAAGTTTTTCCCACCATTATATCATTTTTCGCTAATTACACTCCCTCCATGGTCCCGATTTCACTTATCCATCCCTGTTCTGTGATATCAATTAGAAAGAGGAGTCTGTGTGGAAACAAAGGGAAGTTAATATAGCAAGGGTTGAGGACCGATATTCTTGATATTTTTATATACACTGTTAATTGTTTTATTAATGGTTGAAAAATACTTGTATATTGATTCCCTCCACGATACCATTTTTCGCTAATTACACTCCCTCCATATTTCCCATGAACCACATTGTTCCCTGTTCACATGGCAATTAATAATGATGTGTTATGGATGGATTTGCATGTATCTCGTGTTAATTTTAGAGACAACTTACTGACAAATTGTTGCTACAGGATGAGTTTGTTTAGTAGAGGCAACAATGGTCGAAATAACAGAGGCAGGGGAAATTGGAATCGAGGCCATATGAGGCCTAGATTTTCTATCCATTTTGACGTTGACCCGCAAGAATTGAACTAGTTGTTCCAAGTTGGGTTATTTAATTGGGTTGGCCATGGGATACTGTACCCTCGACCAGAAAGACCCCCTTTCCAAGAGCCTCTGAATTTTCCTGGAATCCCTGTACCCCCACATGTGTCTTTGCAGCCTGAAGTCCCCGTAAATGACAATTGGCAAGAAATTGTCCACCATCCTGTCTCCCACCACCATGGTTGGTCCACTATGCCATTGCCTTTACCACCACCAATTAACCCCAATGTTCAAATTGCTCCCGTTGTTTCGCCAATACAATCGTCGAAAGCTAGCAAGAGATTAAAAACCGACATTCTGAAACATATGCAAGACAAAGGAAAAGCAACGACCTCCCCCTCTAGTCCATCCACTGACTCATCTGAATATGTGTCCTCCCACCTCCACCTCAAGGATGACTGCTCCAATGTGATAAGTGAAATACAGCCTCAAAGGTCTAATCAACCAAAGGCCATTCAAGAGAAGTCAGTTGAGGACAACAGTGAAAAGAGGAAATATGCCTTGCGAAGCAACAAATATGGGTTCTAAATGATTTTTTTTTATGATTTTCAGTGATGAGGACAACATTTAATGGTTTTCAATATGTTTTGGAAAACAAGCCTTATTTTTGGATATTATGTGGATAATGTGAATATATTATTTTTGGGATATGATATAAATTATAATTGATATTTAATATTTAGTTTAAGTGATATCCACAAGAGTTACAAGGGTGTTATATGGTCTAAATGGTCATTATATATATATATATATATATATATATATATATATGCTTTGCATTTGATGGTAACGAGAAGAAATAATGGGAGTCACAAGGGGTCCCACCTATTTAGTCATTATTAATTAAGACCCTTATATATATATTATTATTATTTATTTCTCCTAAACTAATTTGTTAAGTCAATTTGACTTAACTAGAGAAAGTAGTTGAACTACTTCAACTGATTGGGAAAGAATAAAATCTCAATTGGATGAAGAGACAAGAGAGAATAGAAGGAGAGAGAGACAAGACTAAGGTTTTCTCTTTAGTTGAATGAGATAGTTTCAGTTTTCATTCATTTTCAAGTTTACTTGAAAGCCTAATCCTCTTGTTGACAACAGGGTCTCATCGTAGATAGCAAGGTTCAAGATATAATTATTCTTTTCAACCGCTTTTTTAAGAGGTGTTGATTCATCCTTGACAATCTGTGTATTCTTGTTTGTTTGTAAATTAATTTTCATGGCTGATAAGGAATATATTGCAGAGTCAAAATGGCAACAGTTTGTGGCAAGTTGATCTAGATCATTGGTTTCAGTTTTATCTTTCTGTCGGAATCTTTTTGGATGGTACCCATCAGAGATATCTAAATATGACTTTGGTCCATACCCTCGCAAGGGTTTGTAAAGAGAAATACACTTTCGGTATCTCATAATGAAATAAAATCAGATTACTATTCTGTCTCATACATGTGTTTTCATGAATTGGTTACTTTTTTGCTTTTGGTCTCCATGTTTACTTTATCATAAAATCTGTATACATTTCAGTAGCTTTGTATAACTTTTATTTTACATTGCAACATATCCAAATTATAAAATCAGCCTTAATCCTTGTAATTAATAATCGCGGATTGAGTGAATGTTTTTTAGGCTATAAATCCCGGGTGACATTCCCAACTATCTTGTCCTAGCTAGACAAGATCTGAAAATGATTGAGTAAGGTGTTCCATACTTTTTCCTCAACAACCTCAAGTAAGGGTGTCCTTTATTTCCTCTCATTTACATCCTGATGGCAGAAGCTTTATGTAGACAACTGCAACAGGTAAGAAGAACAAAAGTATCCCCAGAATAAAAATCACTCAAGGGGAAAGACGAGTTAATCATTCACAAATTGCAGATGATACTTTACCATTGGGAGGGATGTCTATGATCATAGCGAGAATATTCAAGGAGATTTTGGATGAATGTATGAAATCTTTAGGAGGTAAAATAAATAAGAAAAAAATCCATATTTTTGTATGGAACACTAACTCCAGAGTGGTTGCAAACATTGTTGGTATTCTTCAATTCCCTTTGTTGGAGAATTGGACTACTTTCAAGTATTTAGGGACCCCCATTTGCATCCAGTCCCTTCCCAGCTCGGCTTGGGCCCCTATAGTAGATAAAATAAAGTATAAATTAATCCAGTGGGGATCTCAATAGCTCAATATGATGGGAAGGGTAGTGTTAACTAAATCAATCCTCTCATCTCTCCCTATTTTTCGATTCTCTTCCCTTCTTGCTCTAGCCAGTGTCAAGTATATTATCGTTGAAGAGATAAGGAAATTCCTCTAGATGGGGGGGAAGACTAACATTAAAATAATGCATCTTTTCAACTGGCAGGTACTAAGGGCGCCAAAGACCCACAATGGTCTAGGAATTTTAGACCCATCTCTATCTAATATGGCGCTTGGGGCTAAAATTCTTTGGCGTCTTGTCATAGGGAAGCAAGAATGGTGGAAGAAGGCGTTGTTTCATAAATATTTGAATTTAGAGAGGCTTGAGTGTCTGGATTCCCCTCCACCACATCAGTCTGGCTCTCCAATCTAGAAACTATTGAAGGCTTCTCTACCATTGTTACAAAGCAAAGCAACCTGGATCCCAGGTAATGAGTGTCATATCTCCATCTAGAAGGAAAACATAATGGGAACCCCCCCCCCAACCTTCAACAAGATCATGCATTGTTGCCCCTGGTTTCCTATTGTACTGATCATGGAATCGACTCTCTATTTGATATTTCAATTTCAAATTCTTTTGGTTCTTGGGCAGGCTAGCATCTAGCTGGTCTGCCTTCCCCTCTTCAAGCCCTCTTTTAGGAACTTTGCCTTCATCTCAAAGGATGTACCCCCTCTCACCTCTCGATCAAGGACTATCGTGGTTGGGGGAATGGTCATTACTTGGTTAGAGATGGCTATGCTTCCCTCCTTGAATAATTTGTCCTCCCCCAAAAATTGAATATGTGGAAAAGGTTTTGGGACATGGACCACCTCCCAAAGATCAACATGTTTTGTTGGATCCTAGCACATGGGAAGATACCAAGAGGGGGAAGTTTGCAAAAAAGGGGGTTCAAAGGTCCTTATAGATGTGTTATATGTTGCTAGGATAAAGAAACACTCATTCATCTATTTATGGAATGTCCTTTCGCTAAAATATGTGGGCATTGGTTTTACAAAACTTAAATCCACTTATCAAATGGCCAAACTCCCCCACTCATCTCTTCAGTTGTTAGAAAGCTTCATACCAAGGATCATTAGCGAATAAGTAATCTTTCAAAGTCATCTTCATGGCAGTGTCAATGTTCACTACTTGGAAAATTTGGCTTGCACGTAATCGAGCCTTATTTTAAGAAGTCTCAACCACCCTGGAGCAGGTGGTCGATAAATTTCTAGGATTAATAATGGAGCACTTCAATTAGAGAAAGAAAAAAATAATTGTCCAACAACAATTAACTTGGGAAGAAGAAAATTGGTTCGAATTTTTTTTCAAACACAATCTAGATTAAGTACTAGTCTTCATAGCACCTCCAAAACTCAATGGCAGCTACACATTCCTACACAGGAGTTTGAAGTATGGAAGAACACCTATAAAAGGTATATTTAAGTTTTTATGGTGCCTCAAAAGGTAACCCCGAGGTGGTATGAGTGGATGGGGTTATATTCTCCCCAGGAGGAACTATTAGACTTACTTTCTCATGGAGTTTGGGCACAACAACTAACAATCATGTTAAAGCGTATGTACTTCTCTGAGGTCTGCTTTTGGCTCGACATCAAGGCTTGGACTCTATTTAAATCTTGGTGGATTCAAAAGGGGTCATAAACCATATCAGGAAGAAAACTTTGTCGTCAGACATGAAACTTAGAAACATATTCACAAGAATCCATAAAGAGTTGGAAGTTTTCCACTCATTCACCCCCTTCCATGTTCTTCGTCACAACAATGCCAATGTGGATTTCCAAGCCAATTAGTCTATCCTCGATGAAATGGGAACTCTCCAGGTAAATGTACATGCTTCTCTTCAACCTATTCCTTGAACTCATGCATGGTTTCCCTCTCTGATCAGTTTGTGGGTTCCATATGGGACCCTTACCGTAACCCCTTTTTCATGGATTACTTTAGGCCTCGCCACTCTCCCTCCAGGTCAACTTTGAGCCTAGATTTGATGCATGGGATCCACTACTCGAGCTTGTTGAGCTCTTAGATGCACACTTGTGGTAGCCTCTCCAGATTCTTCTCCCCTCTCGCTCTTTTCTCGATCTCGCATGTGCTCTATCTTATCTTTTTCACTTTCGCTCTTTTGCTTGGTCTGGCTTGATCCCAACCACATGGATCCAATACTTCCTCTTGATCTTTATGTGTCGCTCTAATCCTTGGCTACATCACCCACTCATTGTAATGATGGTACTTGTGTCCTAAGTCGGTCGTTTAAAATTTGTGGGAGGATTGTTTGTTTAATGGATTTGAAGGTTGAAATGATTCACGACTCATGGTAGTGGTCATTCACACGTGGGCATGATAAATTAAAGGGATCTAGGAAGCCAGCTGAGCATATCACGATGGTTAGCACTCAACAAGCAACATCACTCCAAAATTGGAAATTGTGATCACTAGGAAACCCAACTTTGTCTCAACTCGAGTTTGTACACATAGGAGCAGTTGTGGGCATGAGTTTTAGAGTCATGGATAACAAAAGAACTGGAATCGCGCGTTGGTGCTGAGATATATAGGAGGAAGAGAAAGCAACATTGGAAAATTTAGTGCAGACTCTCAACATCGAGATGAACAATTTGTCAACTCAAACGCTTACCATAATGGAATTGTTGGTGGAATAGAGACAAGGACAACAACAACTACATGACAAGGTCACAATCATCGTGTATGAGATAGAAGAAATGTGTAGCTGACCAACTTCCCCTTCGCCACACAACACCACCACAGTAATTTCAGATGCAACTTCCTCCCCCATCCCTCAAAGAATGGTTCTTGATTTGAACTTCATGGCCAACTAAAGATGAATTTGACAGGAAAGACCCACCGAATATGTAATTCTCAGATGTTATGTTTTTGCATTTTGTTCTTAGGTGTTTTTTATAGGCTATATAGCAGAAGCTACTTTGAATCTCATTTTACTATGAAGATAATAGTTGCTTTGCATGCCAATATAGCTAAAATACAACCTGGTTTTGATAGTATAGTACATGTTGGTTTTTTCCTCTGTAATCATATCCTCTATGAGATTTCTTACATAAATTTTGAAGAAATAATTTTCCTAGTTCTTTAAAAGAAAAAATTACCTGGAAGCCCTTTCAAGAGAAAATCACAAAACTTCTCTTTATAATTCTTTGTAGGCACCAACGTATTGTTACAAATATTTGTAGGCACCGACCTATTGTTTTTTTTTTCCACGGAAAAAAACGTAATTCTATTCATCCGAAGAGAACCAAATTACATTTTGAAGGTTCTTTAAGCACAACCCAAACATGGGAATAAACTTAGGTCAGAAAATTTGGTTGATAAGCTGCATAAAAGTAAGCAAAAAAAGGAATTGAGAACAACCTTGAAAGAAACAAAATATGACTAGAGGAAACGCACAAAATTCCACCACAGAGAAGCACACCGGAAGAGAAGTCCCAAGCAAAAGACCCTGGAGACAATATGGACTAGGTCAGTGCGGTATGTAGCTCCCACATCCACTAGGCATACATCAAACCCTGAAAAAACCAACACTAAAGACTAGATGGACCAAGTCAAAGTAGTATGAAGCTTCCATATCATCTGGGCATACATCAAACCCTGAACATATCAACACAACCAGAGAGAGGAACTGCAGCCTAGTGTGAGAAGACCCCCCAAAAAAACCTATCGAGAGCGGGAATAAAAATGAACCCTGAAGTAAACTCAAGTGCAGAACATACCATATCAGAGCGCATACATATCTCTATAAAAAGAGAGGATCCAAAAATTCGAACCCCTGCTGCAAAAGATATGAAACTCGTCACCAGAAAAATGTAACCAAACCCACATAGTAGAGGGTATGCATCTGATCCTGAACGGACCTGGAACTTTAGAGGGAGAACAAGGATGCTTCAAGAAAACCCGCCAAGGCCAAGGGAGAGGGCCACCTGCAAAGAGAACCGACGACAAAAAGTGACCTCAAGGCATCCGCATGGAAAAAGACTGCCAGAAACCCCAGATCAACATAAGACGCGTCGGCCAGATCAGAACAAAACACTCTGAGTGAGATCAACAAACGAAGCCCCCTCGTAGCATCAACATTAAGCTAAAAAGGGTAATGAGAGCCAAGAACGAAAAAAAGAATCCCAGATCCAGGGAAGAAACTTGATCTGAGCAAAACGGGAGATCCGAGATGATAACACAACAACACCAGAAGAAACACACTAGGACACATCTATCATAAAAAAAACCCGCCTCATCCAGAACAAAGAGCCCGATCCACACTAAAGAAGCCATAGATTGGGCATCGGGAAAGAAGGAAACCTCCCCACGGAATAGAATCTTGAAAAAAAACCAAAAAAAAAAAAACCGTCGCATCAAGGAAGAGGAGCCATGGAGATGGTAGCTTCATTAGCGGTCGACTAACAATCTCCATGACTATGGACGAATCTCAAGATCTGTGCATCGGCATCAAGAATGAAAGGAAAGGCCTATGCGAGGGGTTTGCGGCCAAGGAAACCCTACCCGCAAACCCCCTTTAACACCAACCTATTGCTAAAAGTATTTGTAGGCACCAACCTACTAGACACACCAATCCCCACTGGTACAAACCCTGGTAGGCACCAACCTACTCTTACACATCTTCGTAGACACCAATCTACTTGAGACACCAATCCCCACCGCTAAACACCAACTTAGCAAGAGACACTAATCTTTTTGTTTGAGTAGAACCAACCTTCAAGTTACAATTTCTTCTTTAGTACATACAACTTCTTCAAAAGATGATGACATTCACATTACCTTCGCTGAGTCTGCTTGCTACTTCTACCTTCACCAGGTCTGACCAAAATTTGAATTCCAAATGAAATTTATGGTAACTTTCCCAAAGCTAGTTGTTTTTGGCCTCTTCCCAAAAACAAACTTGTACAACAGTCCACATATCCAATTTTGCAAATCTAATTTTGAAATTTTTACTTAAGGTACTTCGGTATGTCTCCTTTGATCCCTTAAAATTTCCCAATCTGAAAAGTCCCCAAAAAAACATTTTAGAGAAAATGCCAAGCTGACCTGTTTGAAACTAATTTCAGGATCATTCAGAAACCCTAAATTCCACAGGGTATATCTCAGAAGGTATATCTAACCAAAGTCTGAATTTTTTACTTGAGGTACTTTTGTATGTCTCCTCAGATCCCTGCAAATTTCACAGTATGAAAAGTCCTAGAAAAGAAGTTACAACGAAAGTACCAAATTGACCTGTTTGAAACTGATTTCAGGACTATTCAAAAACCGTAACTTCCACATGGTATATATCATAACGTATAGCGAACTAACATCTGAAATTTTGACCACATGTATCCAAATATCTCACCTCTGTCTCCTCAAAATTTTACCGTCTGAAATGTCCCAAAAAATAAGTTAAATGCTAGGCTGACCTGAAACTGATCTCGCAACTCTCCCCTTTTGGAATGATATTCAATCTTTGCTCATCCACTTCTTCAAATCTTAATACATTTTTTACCAACACACTTTCTTTCATTACTTTCTCTTTTTATACTTTGTCATAACCCTTCATGAAGGGGCACGCTAATTAAAAAAAAGGGCACCCATTTTTTATTTCACTTTTCCAAATACCATGGGAAAATACCACGGGATTTCAAACCCATGGGTTTGAAACCACCATTTCACTTTTTACTTTTTCATGTGCACCCTTTTTTCTAATATACTTGTAAACCTGTATATAAATCAATCTTGGAAATGTTGTGAGTATTTGTAAAGCCGTAAGATGGCATTAACGACAACACTAGTCCTTTGTCATCAACGACAATAATTCCAAAAAGAAACACCAAGAGAAACTAACACTTGAAATAGGAACCAATAGACCATGGGTTTCCTAGCTCGATCAAAAGAGATTACCAGCATTGAAGTTGCATCACAACCCAAAACCACCGCCCATGAATGCCCTTGCACAAATATGCCTAAAAACACACTGATACTGCACCGTAGTCCTTCACACCGCCTTAAATCCTAACCAACCTCATTACCAAATAATCCATTCCCACTCCACAATTTCCAGACTCAATCTGCCACAACAAAATCCCTTCTGCTTCCCATTATCAACAATATCCCACATATCAATAAAGGTTAAAACATGTTGCATTGAATATCCTCAGTATAATCCATAGGAAACAAATGCGTGAGCTATAGAGGCCACCTGTTGTCCTTCCCTCAATGTGTCCAACTGTGAACTGACATTGAATGCAATTTAATGGTATGCATGAAATTTCAACAAGGCATGGGGCTAAGGCCACACAACCCATTTTTTTATTATCAATGATTTAGGGCCTAGGGAGGAGGCCACCTTGGACTAGTGGTCTGCCTCACCACTAAGCTCTCCTTTTATATGCGAAAACAAGACTTGATCAAAATAGGGAAGACTTTTTTTTATCCTTGAGATGATTGTACTCATTTTGTTCCCCCCTAATAGTGCTTGATCTATCATGGCTTTGATAACTAACATGGAGTTCCCTAAAGTTATTAATGTTTTTAAGCCTTCTTCCTTTGTGATGTATAGACCCCTCCACAAGGAATATGCCTTGGTAAGATTGTTTGAAACATTTCCAATCCCCTAGGCATAGTAGACAATCCTATTTGCTATGGGACCATAGAGACTCCCTCCCACACCTACCACCCCTAGGCTATTCTTAGAAGCACCATCGAAGAAAAGAGTGTTTGGATGTTGTTGCATCCTCCTAGATAAAAAATTAGAAGTGTCTTTCCTGATCATCTAATGAGGAAGGGAGTTCACTCTCTCTTTGCTGTGAGATATGCCAACATGATCCAATTTGAATTTTGAAAGGAAACACCTGATCTCGTGCTTTAATTCTTGTTTGCAAATGCTTAGAGAGAAGAGAAACAACCTTTAAAACAATTTGCACTGGTTGGCACCTCTCATTATTGAAAATCTTTTTGTTCCAAGCAAGCCAAATTTTCCAACAAAGGAACTTTGGTAGCACTTTCTAGACCCTCTCGAAGACTAGTTTTTTCTTAAACCTCCCTTTGTACATGCTATACCATTGTGTGAAGAACTCCTCGTAGGATTGTGGCCACCCAATTCGATGAGATAGACCCATCAACGCACATGAACACACTTCTTTGGCATATATGTGATCAAGTAACATATGCTATATCGATTCCCTTGCCTTGGCACATAAGGCACATTGATAAGGGAACACTATTCCTTTATTCTTTAAATTCTTCGTTGAGAGAGTTTTCTTGTGAACCAAGGTCCAACAGAAGATGTTGATCTTTGGCAACCCGTCATTGTTCCAAATATTCTTCTAGAGTATTGAAATTTGGGGCATATTTGTTGGGTCTAACAGGAGATATCCATCACTCACTAAGAAGAGTGCATCTCCCCATCCCCTTTTTTCTTTCTCGAATCTGTTCCACGGAGCACAACCCAAGAGCACCTAAGCTAAGGAGTGAACAAGAGGAATTAGAGGTTCTAGATGGGATCCAAATTTCCGTCATAACCAATTTCCATAAACATCATCCCATTTAGAAATATCATGGAGGGAATGGATTGCTTGATCCTTTATCCATGCTTGAAAAGGAACAAGATCCTCTCAAGTGGACAACTTCTCCCTTCCATATATGTTGTCCTCCCAAATTTTAACAAATTACCCACTCCCAGGGATCCAAGTGAGCTTCGCTTGAATAACTAGGATGGCATATTTTATGAGCTTGAGAATGGGAGAGCCTTTTAGTTCCTCGAGAGGGAGTTTTATACATCTTTGTCTTGTTCCTCTAAAGTATTTCCTCCACAAAACTTTCTTCCACCAGGCTAGTTTACTAATGATCATCCTCCACAAAAAAAATTCTCCCATTGCCACATTCATCATTGTTGGGTCTATGATTCTAAGTCCGCCTCTATCTTTTGGATTCTTGACCACTTTCTAATTGATGAGATGATATTTCTTTTCATTTGATCTACCCCTTGCCATAGAAATTTTCAAATGTCCATGGAAATTTGGTTAATGATGATTTGGGGATCTAGTAGGGCCGAACATTGGCAGAGCGGCAAGGCCAAGAATACGACCTTGATGAGAACAACACATCCAGCGGGGTTAAGCCACTGGGAACCCCATTGTGCAAATTTGAGCCTAATATTTTCCACAATACTATTCCAATCCTGCGAAGTGGTGCTTCTCAAGGAGATTGGGATCCCAAGATAACGAAATGAGGACCGATTTTCTACAAGGGGAAACTAGAAGAGTTTGGAGATCAATTGCATCACCTGGGAGTTGGAATTCCATCCATAGATTTGGCACTTCCTTCTACCGATTTCTCCTCTAGAGGCATCCAAGAAAGAGTCCATAACATAATTGAACCTTGAAGCAATGGTTAGAGAGGCTCCGCCAACTAGCAACGTATCATCAACGAATTACGAATGATTGACACTTTTTATACCTCTAACAATCTGGATTCCTATAACATTTCCAACGACCATTACAAATTCCAACTTGCAATTGAGTGAATCAACCATAATGATAAATAAAAGGGGATATAAAAAGAAACCTTGTTGCAATTACTCGCTGCTTTAAAAGAAGGATGTGGTCCGACCATTAATAAGAGGGGCTATCCATGGTGAGCTGATGCAATAAGCTATCCATTGAATAAAGGTAGAGTAGAAACCAAACCTGTCCAATACCTCGAAGAGGAATGAGTGCTCGACACGATCAAAGGCATTTACCACATCCAAATTAATAATCACACCTTTCTCCCTTGCTGCTAGGATGGAGTGAATGGCTTCTTGCACTAGAACAATGTTGTCAATGATCTATCTATTATGCATAAAACCTCCTTGGTTTGCAGAAATAATCTTAGGCATAGTTTTCTAAGACGGACGAAGATAATCTTGGTCAAAATTTTATATGAGGAGTTACAAAGGGAGATGGGCATGAATCTTGCAAAAAAAGAGGGATTTGCTTCTTTGGGAATTAGTGCCAAGAATGAGGAGTTTGTATTTCCACCCAGTTTACATGAGCTATGAAAATATTGTAGCATTCTTCTTAAGCCATGTTTAATAAGATCCTAGAAATATCTAAAAAAGAATATGGAAAAGTCATTGGGACTTGCGGTTTTGTTTGGCTCTAGGCTCCAAATCGCAAACTTGATTTCTGCTTCATCGATTGGCCAAACCAGTTCTTGATTTTCTTCACATGAGATTATTTTTCGGATGTGGTCCAACATCTCTTCAACATTCTTGGTCTCAACTTCATTTTGCTGAGAATAGAGAGAGGCGAAGTGTTGTTTGTTCGCCTCCTTAATGGCTTCAAAATTAGAGATTTTAGAGCCATCCTCCAACACAATTTCCTTCATGTTGTTTCTTGATAAACGAGCCCTTGCTTGTTTATGCAAGAAATTGGTGTTCCTATCTCCTACCTTGAGCCGAAGGCTCTGGGATTTGAGGCAAAATTCTCTTCCTCTTGCCTCATTACTCGATGGAGCTGGTTTTGTAGCAATACTTCCTCCTCCTGTATTTGTTGTGTCATCTATTCACTTTCCATGTTCAATTACGTCTCTTCAAGCTTGGAGTGTAGCTTTTCTTTTTCAATAGAGGGTGACAAGAAAGACTCTTTGGCTCATTCTTTTAAGGCTTTTTTGACTAGCTAGAGTTTCTTCTCCCATATATCACTAAAGTGTTGGGTATCCAAGCATCTCAAGCTTGACAAACTCTGTCAACATCATCATGAGAATTAAGCCAGAGTGGGTTAAATCTAAAGGGCAAAGGGAAATAGTCGAGGGAATTTTGAAAATGGAGTGATATAGGCTCATGGTTTGAAGTAATAATTGGAAGTATATTGTATTTAAAAGTTTGGTCATGCATTAGAAGATTGCCATGAACCACAAATATGTCAAGTCAAGCTACAATATGACTGGGGCTTGATCTTTTGTTGGTCCAAGTATACGTTCCTTTAATGGGTTTGATATCCAATAGATCTCGATCCATAATCAATTGCTCCAGCTTCTCCCGAAATGGATCTCTGACAAATCATCCCCCCGTTTTCTCTGAGTTGTGTATGATGGCATTGAAATCACTAGCAATAATGCAATATGTGGAAAATTCGGAGTTTTCAAGGTTCAAAAGAGATCTTAGACAAATATCTTTGTCCATGTAGTTTACCAACATGTAAATATTGAAAATGGTTATAATCTTTCCAGTCTAAATGGATTTGAATTTTGTCAATATCTAGTTTTGTGTTTGAAAAGAAAACTCTAGACTTACCTCATGAGTATTCTAAAGAGTGCATAAACCCCCTGATGCCCCTCTCAAATCTTCAAATATTCCTTCACCATGTTTCCATTGTTGCTTCCTGATTTCGACTACTTCTAAATGTTTCATTTTAGTCTCTTGGAGTAGGAGTATAATCGACCTTTCTAATTTGATTAGATCTTTGACTACAACTGCTTTTGGGTTGCTACCTAAACCCTTGCAATTCCAAGAGGCCAAACTCATTATTTCGACAAAATTTTAATGGAACCCCCTTTACAGGGCACATTACTTCCTGAGGATTTTGGAGGTTTGGAACCCCCTCCCATCATTTTCACAAGGTTTTGTTGAGATCCCATCATAATGTCTTTGTTCGCATGCTCCTCCCTTAAGGTGTAGGCTACCTTTCTCCCCTTTGCAACATGTTCTCCTCTAAAGCCCTATCATCCAACTCCTCTTCCATTGAGGCCTCGATCTCTACTTCCTTAGCTTTTTGCTCCAAAAAATGATTTATGCATCCTTGAAAATTTCCACTTCTTCCACGCCCACATAGGGTTTGTCCTCCTCAATCATTTGTGAGCTTGTCTCTAATATTTTGCCAAAATCTTCCCAAGGTTCTTTCGACTTCTCCTCGACTCTTTCTTCAGGAATATATTCAGTGGTTTGGACTAAATGAGGCTCCCCAGGAGTTGCATCTCTCTTTGCTTCTTGCACATTTTTGTGTTGCGACTCATTGGAAGGGTCTACATCCTCTTGAGCGAGGGCACCAAAGCTATTTTTTTAAGCAAGGTGTTAACATTCCTTGCGACGACTGGTTCTCCTTGAGGTTTTGAAGAAGATCCCTTTACAAAAATGGAACCCCTTGAAGCTTTGCCCGCAGATGAGGATGACCTAATCCTTGATAAAGCCTGGTATCTGGCTCTTAGGTTAACAAAATAACCCAATTTCCTTGTCTTGGATTTCTAATGTTCTTCTTTACCTAAGGTGAGGGGGTTGTTGATTTTCTAATTTTTTTGCATTTTTTAGCGAAGTGCTCGCACTTGTGTCAGTATTTACACTTAAAGGGTAGTTGTTCATAGTCAGGCTGTTGAATACACTGCTAGTTGTCTAGTGATATTAGCACTGCTACTCATAGACCTTTTTCCAAGTCGACCTCGACATAGATCCTAGAATAAGAAACCATGTTTTCCTTTGGCTCTACCATATCTATGTATTTTCCTAGAGTGTTATCGATGCAACTAAGGGCATAATCACTCCAACAATGGATTGGAAGGTGCGATAGGCACACCCAAATTGGAACAATTGAAGGAACATCATTCTCTGGATTGAAATCATACGACCATCTGTTCAAATACATTTGCCTGACACCTAGAAAATACTGTCTGCTGTGGAAGATCAAGTCTCGATCTTCCTTTAGTTTAAAAATAAAGGTGTAGAATCCTCTCCCATAGAAGAAGTGATTTAGGTATCCCTTCATATGTGGCTTTCAAGTTTTTTGAATCCACGTGGCCACTATTTTTAAAGAAGGAAAAATCCCCGTGAACTGCCTAACCAAGCCACAATCTGCTAAGGCTAATGCTTTGCACCTAGACAAGGTAGGGGGTAGTTTTACTTAAGGAATTTCCTCTAGTTTCTTCACAAAACAAGTTGGTTGGGCTTTATAATTCCCAATAGATGTCGTGACCATGGATTGAAACACGATTGTTTCTTCATCAATAGCGGGCTACCTCTCCCCTGCGTTTCCTTTCATCTTTCTCATAGTTGAATTGCACTAGGGTTTTGCTCAGGATTCAAATTTGGTACCCAATCATGATTATGAAGAAATAAAAAAAGATTTAATCTTTACATAGAGGAATTTTTGCACGAGGATAAGACAAGTTTGAGATATTGTGAGAAGTCACTAGGTTAATACAAGTATATAAGAAGTCATGTAAGAGTGAAAAATGTGAAAACCATGTCCTATCCTATATTGATGGGGGTCCATGACAACATATAAATCTCAAGATACCATGATTTTTTTTTCTTTTTCTCTTTAAATTTTTATGAAGCAGGAAAATGTCCCTATACTTAGGGCTATCGACTTAGTAACATCCTCAATTTTACCCTAATGTGCAATTGTATCATTATGTATAAACAAAATGTGGTCACTTGTATAACCCATTGGTGATATGTAAGGGGATGAACTTTTGCTCTTATTAAATGCTTTTGAGTCTTTGATCATTAACCCGTTTCTTATAGTTGAAGGAAAAAACACTCTTAACTAAATAAAAACTATCTACAGTCTTATTATACTTGCCAATAGGCATGGTATATAGCTTTGAGTTAGGCTTGACTTTCTATTAGTTCATGGTTGACCATAAAATATACACCTCTTTATCCAAAGTTTTAAAAAATAATTCTTTATTTTAAATTTTAAATCTCATTTATCTGATATCTTATTGGCCAAAAACTTTGAAGTTTTATTACTGCCTTCACTTCCCCCAATGTTATTGTAATAAATATTTCTTATTTTTTATAGATATTATCAAAAGGCCTTCACTTCCCCCAATGTTATTGTAATAAATATTTCTTATTTTTTATATATATTATCAAAAATTGAAGACCCATCATGTTTTATTTTAAATGCACCTTTCCTAAGCTTAATGAACTTCTTTATTACAAGAAATTGAATCGAGAAACCTTTGTCCTCCGTTTACTACTTATCTATGTGCTGAAATTCGTATGTATCTGTGTGTTTGCATGGCGTGTGGATTTTCCATATAAAGTTCTCGCATGTAATCCCGCTCATGTTGCCACGTAGTTGCATGTATCGATTCATTGTATGTTGTTTGGCTTTTAAAGTTTGTTCAATAATATTGTCTGAATTTAAACTTAAGGTGACCATGGTTTTCCAAAGTTAGACATTAGCTAACCATAACTTGTGTTTTTTTAAATGATGGGAAATCTTAAATAATTATTAGTTTTAACTTTAATCTCTTTAAGAGGAAGATTTCCACATCATCTTTTGATTTTTTTTTTAATAAAAAAAATCAAGCATATTATTAAATAAATAAATAGTTTGTAATTTTATATAATTCGAATATATATATTTCAAATAGTTTATGTGTTTGAATATACATATCATGTAATTTGAGGTAATTGGTATGAAATTGTAGGGTATTTTTTTTTTGACATGGATATGTCGTCATTTAATGGGCACCTTTTTCCTAGGCACATTTAAATAAAATAGTATAATATTTTGTAGGTAGGATTCAAATGGATGACAATTGTACTTTTTCTTTCACAATTATTTGAGTGTTAAAGTTAAAATGAAATAATATAATATTTTGTACAATTCAAAGTTGATGGTATTTGTATTTTTTTTTCACATTTTTTTTAAGGATTAAACTTAAATATAAATTTTATTTTTATATTACAAATTTTGAGTGTTAACCTTAAATATAAGTTTGAGCGTTTTACAATGTATAATCTAAATGTTCTATGAAATTGAGTTTTTTTAGATTATTCAAAACTTGGGCTTGCGGTAGTATATAGTATTCGACATGCTATTGATAGGCTATTAACCGAGGTTTGACCAAAATAATTTTGAGAATTTTTAAAGATATAACATTACAATTTGATTTTTTTAATTTTTTTAATTATTTTAAAACATTTTTCTAAATTGTGATTCCTTATTCAAATGCATCTCTTATTGCCGCGGCTATGTAAGGATCTTCAACAAATCTAGAAGGATCTTCAACATCTTTTAATGATATGACGCTTGCATACCATATTTAACAAATAAATTTATTATTCATCTCCACCCATAAATCTGCATAGCTGCTAGTATACACTGCCATGCAAACTTGTTCTAAAACCAAAAAATAATTTTAATCAATAAGAAAAGTCACTTTCCATTCTAATCATCCATAAAACTTTAACAAAAAAAAATAACGTACTTTTCTTAAGTACCTTGCCTTAAATCTATACGTAAATCCAAGAAATAAGAATCCTATCGCATTTTAAAGAAATGCCAAGATCCAATATATCAAGATTCTTATAATACGGAAACATTAAAAAATAATATTATAAAATGCCAAGATCCAATATATCAAGATTCATCAAGATTCTTATAATACGGAAACATTAAAAAATAATATTTTTCATAATAATGTTAATAAAAATGAATTAATAATAAAAACCTCCCTCCCAAACAAAATAAAATAGACGTTCTATGAAAGTGTAATACATTAAAATCTCATCCCTTCTAAACACTTTATTAAAAAATGCATCGCATCTTCATCTTCATATACCAGATTCAAAAACCTCAAACGAAACGAAGAAGCCGACGGCAAAGCTAAAGAACGCAATTAAATCCCGATGGTGTCCATTGATAACCACTATTATCGGTGGTGGCTGACTCGGTGAAATCAAATTCACGTCGTTGAATTTTTCTTTATGGATTTGCCATCGATTGCAACAGCATACACTTTGGGTTTCTTCCCGTAGCGCTACGTCTGAATGGCATGAAAGTTATATATAGCCAAAATCACCACGACGCTTACCGCCATTCTTGCAACTCCGTCGGCGACTAAAATAAAGAAATCATTGGTGACGTTGAAAGCCAGATCTTGTAGAGATATAAGAATTTGAAATCGATGAAAAATGATTTTTCCTTTGTCTCCTCGAGACTGAAATGGCGTGTGTTTGGATAAGTTGAAGGAATTGCAGAAAGGAGAGTTTGAATGTCCAATTCCCCTCTCAGGTAAAGTCTTAAAACATTTTTGTTTTCTGTCATTCAGCTGCAAGAAGATTCCGAGATTGCAATACTAGGGCAAGCTAGTGCCTGCTTTTAGGGTTTTCAATCAGGGGATGAACTCCCGTTTTGTGGTATATAGGGGTTTCTGACGAGTGGTTATTGTGGATTTTGGAAGGAGGAGTGCACACGAGGATGAAGTGGATGGGAATTGGGATCAAATGGGGGTGTACGGAGTACATCCTTGCTGTAGTTGGGCTTGTGACAGTTGTCGTGACAGTGCTGGAGACAATGGATACAGAGAATATAGACAATATTTTGAAGTTGTGGGCAATGGAGGGGCCAAGGGAGAATGGCATGGGTACTGAAGCTCCCCTCCTTGTGGACCTTACCCTCGTCGAGTCCACGGCAGTGGAAGGAGCAGGTCAGTTTTCATGGCTATTTTGATTTTTTCTCTCTTTCCCCAACTATATAGGGCATATCCCTTGTTAAGGATTTCGTTCCAGGTTTATATATATATATAGAGAGAGAGAGAGGCTACAATCTTGCACTGTTCACAAGGGTGATATGCCTGATTATATACTGTCATTCTGTGTTATGTGCCGAGCTGGCTTCCTTGGGCAGCGGGGTACCAATAAGTCGCAATTTACACAGAAAATCTCTGAAATTAAGACTCGTATCTGCTCAGCTAACACTGTCTCCAATTTTATCCATTTGATGCACCATAATTCAGCTGACAAAGGACAACAATATTCTGCGATTTCATTTTTGTTTAGGAAGGAACAGATTACAGTTATTCAGACCAAGCAATCAAACACAGCTCAGAGAACCCATTATGATGCATGTCATTGAAATATGACATACAAGACGAAAAGCATATTACTTTCAATATGAATTTCTGAACAAGTGGAATGGTTGCCACGGAGTGATTTACTGCCCAACCATAGGTATCTGATGTGGACACCGTCTTTGAGTTGGGCTATGATGTGGACACCGTCTTTGAGCTGGGCTATGAGATGACAAGGGTAATGGCTTCCTACTGGCTTACTATCTTAGAAACCCCCAAGGATTAAGATGCAAAAAATAACATAAGGATGGTGGCCAAAGGTAAGTGAAAAGAACCCTCCAAAGTTTGCAAAAGAGGTATATATAAATGTAAAATAACATAAGGATGGTGGCTAAGGGTAAGCGAAAAGAACCCTCCAAAGTTTGCAAAAGAGGTATATATAAATGTAACAAATATGTAATATCCCCAAGTGTGCTAGGCTAGGATATTAGTGCTATGCTGTACAATTAGGTGTTTTTGTCAAACAATTTGCATTACATATGTTTTTTATGCTAAAAACTGGTTGACAATTTTCTACAAACAGTTTGCATACATTCTACTAATAGACTTTCGTCAAACATATTGCATGCAATCCAAGTACACATGAAATAGAAGAGACAATATGGAGTATTTTTATTATGGACCAAACCCCGAGCACAACAATAACAAGTCTCTAATGGCTGCTATGGCAGCTACAATACATGCCCTCCAAGGATGATGCCCTCCAACTCCAAGTACCTCTTTAGGGCTCACACTACCTCTCCAAGTCAATATTGACCTCTTCAAGGGAAGATCGAACCTCCAAATGCCAAGAATAGGGCTCACGACCCTCCTCCAAACCTTCATGGCTTTGTAGAAACATGGATCGACTCCTCAACATACCCTTAGAGAGTCTCCAAAGGCTAACGATCCCCCAACAAAAGCCCCATGACCCTGCAAAGATGAATTCGTCCACCTCAAGGAAGCTCCACAAACCTCCTAAGCAAGTCGATAGACCTCCAAGCTGAAGTCAAACCACAAGATGAAGCTCAAATGATGATCTCGGATGGATCCTCCTCCTTGTCTAGCTAGGGTGGATATTGCACCACCAGAACCAAACTTAAATGGAAGAGTTTATGCCAAAACCCAACGAAAACTCTGGCTCACAAGAGCACTCCAACAAGAGATCAATCCAAAACATAATGAGGAAAGTGAAGCACTACCCCTCCTTTTATAATTCTTCGATGCCTCTTTTTCCTCTTTGACTTAATCCAACATGACCCTTATTCCCCTTTTACTTCTCAATTAAAGTTTAAAAGTCACTTTTTACTAATGTTAAGTAACTATTAATCTAAAAGTTACTTTATTACCTTTTTACTTAATGTCACTTTAGAAATATAACATCTCCTAGCTAAGTGACATCAAATAAACCCCTAGACTCCCTTTTTCTTCACCGACTATAGCCTACTGGAGTCATATAGGCTACTAAGTCATCCTCCATCATGATCAAGTGGAAGGGGACATCAAAAGATACGTGGATGGAAAGGCAAGGTGTCAATGTGCTCCTTTCCCTAGTCTTTTGTGAATATGCCACCTTTTACATGCATGGAGGAGTTAAGCAAGTGACACATGGCTTAGTTGACTTTCCCCCTTATTTCTTGTCAATGTCGTAGCTCCCTCTTTTGCTCTGATGCCTTCCATTTGTATGTTCCTTGTAATATACATGAATAGATTATATTAGGCTAATGATTAATTAATTAAATTATGAATAGTTGGTTCCATTCTGAAAGAGTCACGACTTAGTTATTCAATTTTATAATTAATGATTCCAACATTATGTAAAGATGGGCTTCAAATATTAATAAAATATATTAATATATATTGGTCCCCTCTAATTGGTATCAAAGCCAATTGGAATTCCGCTGCTCATATCTAGTGATTTGCTTGTGCTCTCTATGCTCTCCACGGATTTCTCCACACATGTTGTTAAATTATGGTAGCTTGGTTAGGTGCTTCTGCATTGGCTCAGAGTTGAAGCATGCAAAAGTCGTCTGACAACTTTCTAAGGCTCACTTTATTTTTATAAAGTGATTTTTTTTTTTATCAAAAAGCACATTAATTAATGTTGGCTTTGCTAAAGTTCATAAAGTAAATTTAAGTGAACTTTAGATTATATCATGATCGTAGATCTAAGTCAATCTAGTTCGTAGATCGAGGTGATGATTACGAGGTTGGAGATATTGAGATAAAATAAGCTAGAGAGAGAAAAATTCGACCCATTGTGACATGTGAGAGTTGGAGAGGTGAAGAGAAGAGAAGAGTTTGCAGTTGTTAGAAAATCACAGGAAGAAGACAGAGCGCATTTCCCAAGGCTCGACAAGTTTCCCAAGGCAGGGTGCACTTCCCTAGGTAGATCCGTACAACAAAGTTCAACGTATAGTTTGGGCATGATGCCTAAGGTAGATCCGTACAACAGAGATTCGTACAACAGGTTGGGTGCATTTCCTAAGGCAACCAACACGTAAATTGAGGCAGATTTTTGTTCTGGCTGTGCACAGGTTCTAAGGTAGATTTTTGTTCTGGCTGTGCACGAGTTCTAAGGTAGATCTGTGGCATGGTTTTCTAGATTTATGAGCTAAGTACAGGTTCATCAATTGCTGTAATAAATTTTCTAAATTTTTCTCTATGACCAAATCAATAAAATCTCTCATTTGGTGGTTTTCCCTTCGGGGTTTTATCCAACGGTATTTACCCAAAAATTACTGTGTCAAATTTCTGTGATTGGTTTTCGGTTTTCGCTGTGCATGCATGTGCTGTTAATAAGCTCAGTGTATTTCTGTTCATAAAAATCAGATTTGTAATTTATTGTTTTCCGTGCATGCATCTGGGTATAAATTATTTTTATTGGAATTAGAGATCAGATCCGAGCTTAGGAAAATTAACATGGTATCAGAGCTTCGTCTTTGAAAGAAACCAAAGACTTTGGCACAAGGATCTGTAGAGTTTTGCAGGTTTATTTTCACCAGGAGGTTGTGGGCTCAGTGTATCAAACTAATAGGGAAGATGGCTACTGGTTTGAGATTCAAGGACCGGTTGGAGGGGGCATCAAACTTCAGCCCCTGGAAATAAATAATTGCATCACTGTTAGACGAAAATGAGATCTGGGATATTGTTGAGAAAACCTACTGATGCAGTGATTTTGGCTGCCTTCAACAAGAAGAATGTGAAAGCCAAAAGGATCATCCGAGATGCTGTGAAAGATTACATCATCTCGCATGTGACCGAAAAGAAGAATGCCTTCAAGATGTGGGAATCCTTGACAAAGCTTTATTAGAGTGGCAACCAAAACAGGAAGATGATGTTACGAGAGAAGCTTCATAGCAAGAAGATGTCCAGATTTGATACAGTTACATCCTATTTCACTAAAATTACTCAGATTCGTGATGAGTTGGCTGCTGTTGGGGAAAAGGTTGAGGATGATTGGTTAGAACAACCTTGAAAGGTTTTGCTAAACCATGGGATATTTTTGTCCATGGAATTGTTGCTAGAGAAAATCTTCCCAACTGGGAAAGATAATGGGATGATTTCATGTAGGAGGAGATGAGATTGGGATCTAACCATGCAGGATAACAACAAGGTGATGAGGAGGAAAATGTTGCTCTAGTGGTGGGGCTACCTCAAAAGGTGAGAAGAAGAGAGACATGAGCAAAGTAAATGCTTTGCATGTCACAAAACAAGGCACTATGCTAGTCAGTGTCCAAATAAGAAGAAGGGGATGCCACAGGTTGTGGCTTCAGTAGAGGTGGATGAGTTTTCCGCCAAGTTTGAGAAGGAGTTATCATAAGCGGCAAGCCCCTCTTCGAAATTAGTACTCACTAGTGTGTGGTACATTGATAGTGGTGCTTCCAGTGATATGACGGGAGTACAAGAGTACTTCACAGATCTATCAGAGGGTGATGTAGATCTTGATATCGAGCTTGGAGATGACTCCACGGTCAAAGCAGTTGGTTGAGGAACAATCTCATTTCAGAGGGAGTCTCAGCAACCGATGAAAGTGAAGAAGGTGATGTATATTCCAGGGTTGGCAAAGAACTTGATCTCAATTTCAACCATAGAGGATAGTGGCTATGAGATTATTTTCCATGATGGAAAGGTATACATTTTGTTGAAATAATGTAACTGCGAAGAGCATTCTTATTATTATTGTTATTTAATTATTAGGATTAATCCCCATTGTGGATTAATCATGTCGGTAATTGTATAAGGACCAAATCCCCTTTTGCGGATTGGTCATCGAACAATTATAAAGGGTAGAATAAGAAGTCGGCCCCAACAGTTATTATTGGAGACCCAAAATTAATTAAAGGTGGGTTTACCCACCTAGAGTGAGAGGTCGGCCCTGCCAGTGACACCCCTTCACACGTGCCAGTCTTGTATAAATAAGAGGCTAGCGCCTCACTTCTAACACACAACTCACTTGCTCATTCTCTTATGAGGCAAGCTACAATTACCAGTTGGAGAGAGGGAGAAGATTGGCGCATCTCTTGGAGAGGACTATCTGTATTGGTTTGAGTTATCTCTTGAACATTGTATAAGCTATTTATGATAAGGAAGTTTTTGCTGGGTTTTCTTCCGCTAGAGGGTTTCCCAGGATAAATGCTGTGTCTCTTGTGAATGTGTATTTCTCAGTGATCTTGTTCTTATAATGCTCTTATTTATTGAAATGCAAAGAACTATAATAATGGCATAAACATTAACATGGTATCAGAGCCAACCTGAAGAAAGCACAATTTGCAAGAGGAAAAACTTCACTGTTGCAGCATCTGCAAATTAGGGTTTTGAAAAAGTATCTCTTTTCAGCTCCCTAAACATCTAGAAAGCTGCGCCCTCCCCCCAGTATCAATTTGGCACCTAGAGCGCACCTTTTCAGTGGCTGTATCTCCCGGAAAGTGAAACCCTAGTTTCACAAAAGTACCAGAAGTACCAGAGAACCAATACCAGAAGTACTAGAGTACCAGAAGTACCAGAAGCAACAGTCCAGAAATCCGCAGATTAGATTTGACGGGGTAAAAATTGGATTTTCTCAGATCCGAGGACACCAGGCTACTCGCCTTAGCCAAGCGCACCTCCTGGTAAAGTCAAAATTTGATTTTGAGCATTTTCAATTTTTGGTTATTTTTGTTGCCGCAAGTACAAGATGTCTGCAAGCACAAAGCTTGTTGAGAAACTATAAGGCATAGACAACTTCCGTGCCTGGAAGTATAGGATCGGTCTGATCCTTGCAGAGAATGACCTATCAAGATTTATTAAAGAAGAAGTGGAGGAACCTGAAGATGCCGTAGAGAAAGCGAAGCATCAGAAGGACTCAATCAGG
>ML812681.1:57686-73294 GCA_009831015.1 Picea engelmannii
GTTATCTCTTGAACATTGTATAAGCTATTTATGATAAGGAAGTTTTTGCTAGGTTTTCTTCCCCTAGAGGGTTTCCCAAGATAAATGCTGTGTCTCTTGTGAATGTGTATTTCTCAGTGATCTTGTTCTTATGATGCTCTTATTTATTGAAATGCAAAGAACTATAATAATGGCATAAACATTAACACATTCATCCTAGAGGATCTAGTTCCAGGACAACTAAGGTGATTGGGATCAGGCAGGGGAAGCTATACAGGCTCATGTTCCAATCAGATCAGGCATTGATTCACAACAATAGCATTGACTTGTGTGAGTTATGGCATAGGAGAATGGCACACTTGCACGATGGGGCTTTTAATGTGTTGAAGGAGATCATGACAGGTTTACCAGAGTTTAGTGTGGAGCATCAGGGTGTGTGCACTCAGGAAGTATTCCAAAATTGCATTTCCAAACAGCGACATCGGATCCAAGGGGATCTTGGATCTGATACATTTAGATGTGTGTGGGCCGATGTCAGTTGTGTTCTTGAGTGGATACCATTACTATGTTACGTTTATAGATGATTTCTCCAGGAAGACCTGGATCTACTTCATGAACACCAAGGATGAGATCTTCAGTCGATTTCAAGAGTTCAAGGCTCTTGTGAAAAATCAGACAGGAAGGAAGATTAAGGTGTTGAGATTTGACAATGGGGACGAGTATACCTCCAAGATTTCAAGAGCTTCTGTACACATGCAGGAATCAAGGGGGAGTTGACAGTTCCTCACACCCCACAACAGAATGGGGTTGCAGAAAGAAAGAACAAGGCCATCATTGGGGCTGCGAAGGCTATGCTACATGACCAGGATCTACCCATTTTCCTTTGGGCAAAAGCATCCAATACAATAGTCTACACACAGAACATGAGTCCTCATAAGGTGTTGGGGAGCAAGACTCCCAAGGAGGCTTTCATTGGAAGAAAGCCTGAGATTGGACACCTTCGGATTTTTGGCTGCCTTACATATTCTTATGTCCCTTTGGAGAAGAGGACGAAGCTGGAGCCCACTGCAGAGAAATGCATACTTGTTCGATACGGTGAGACTTCAAAGGCCTATTGGATCTATATTCTTGCATTGAGGAAAACAATTGTGAGGAAGGATGTGAAGTTCCAGGAGGATAGGGCCTTTAGGAGGTCACATGATTCACCTCCAGCAGAGCCAAAGGAGCAGGAGGATTCGAAGGTTGAGGAGAGATTTATAGATCCTCAATCTTCAGATTAGGAGGAGCAGGAAGCTCCTTCCACACAGGAGGCCACTACCACTTCAGGAAAGAAGAAGCCAAGATGTCTTCAACAAACCTTGAAAGATGCTCAAGAGCATGTTGAAGATCCTAAGAAGACTTTCAGGGAGAGTAGGCGATCGCAAAAGTATTCCAGTTATATGGCACGCATGTGTGACATTATTGATATCGGCCCTTCCAACTTTAAGCTTCAGAGTGACAAATGTGCTAGGATGCCATGGTGGAGGAGTATTCCTCCATCATGAAGAATGATGTATGGGATAGAGTGCCAAGACCGGAGGGGAAATCTGTGGTCAGTTTGAAGTGGATCTATAAGACCAAGCATGTGGCAGATGGCAGTGTGGAGAAATAAAAGCGAGGTTTGTGGCGAGAGGGTTCTCACAGATAGAGGGAAAATATCTAGTGGATATCTTGAGGAGATTTGAGATGATATATTGCAGGCCTATGTCTACGCTTATGACAACCAACTTGAAGAAGCTGAATGCTTCTGAGCCTGAGTTGGTTGATCCCACCTTGTATCGACAATTGATTGGTTCTTTGATGTATCCGGTCAATACTAGACCGAATATCTCTTTTGCTATGAACACCCTTAGTTAGTTCATGGTTGAGTTGAAGAGGTGGTACTGGGTGGTAGCAAAACATGTGCTTAGGTACCTACGAGGTACGGTAGATTATGGACTGAGTTAGGTTTAGGGGGATGGAGTCAGATTGATGGGTTACACAGACTCAAAATGGGCAGGCAATACAGTTGACAGGAAAAGCACTTCAGGGTGCTGCTTCAACTTGAGATCAGTAGTTGTGTCTTGGTTTAGCATGAAGCAGAAGTTAGTGGCATTGAGCTCTGCAGAGGCAGAGTATATGGCATGCAATCAGGCGAGTTGTGAGTTCATATGGCTTCCCAAGTTACTCATTGGATTATTTGGTTAGAAGTGTAGACGACCATCATTCACTGTGATAATCAGAGTTGCATTAAACTCTCGGAGAATCCAGTGTTCCATGATAGGTCAAAGCATATCGAGATCAAGTATCAATTCATCCGGGACTATGTTCAGAGAGGAGCTGTGAAGCTTCAGTACATTTCTATAGATGAACAGGTTACGAACATCCTCACGAAAGCTTTATTGAAGGGGAAGTTTGTGTTCTTCAGAGATAAGCTAGGGGTGGTGCAGAACACCTTCCTCGCTAAGAGGGAGTGTTATATTATGGTAGTTTGGACAGGTGCTTTTGCATTGGCTCAGAGTCGAAGCATGCAAAAGTCGCCCAACAACTTTCTTAGGCTTACTTTATTTTTATAAAGTGACTTTTTATCAAAAAGCACATTAATTAATGTTGGCTTTGCTAAAGTTCATAAAGTAAATTTAAGTGAACTTTAGATTATATCATGATCGTAGATCTAAGTCGATCTAGTTCGTAGATCGAGGTGATGATTACGAGGTTGGAGATATTGAGATAAAAGAAGCCAGAGAGAGAAAGTTCGACCCATTGTGACAGGTGAGAGTTGGAGAGGTGAAGAGAAGAGAAAAGTTTGCAGCTGTTAGAAAACTGCAGGAAGAAGGCAGGGTGCATTTCCCAAGGTTGGGCACATTTCTCGAGGTAGGGTGCACCTCCCTAAGCAGATCCGTATAGTAGATTTTAGCGTACAAATTGGGCACGATCCCAAGGCAGATCTGTACAACAGAGATCAGTGCAATAAGTTGCGTACATTTCCCAAGGCAACTAACACGCAAATCAAGTCAAATTTCTATTTTGGTTGTGCACGGATTCCAAGGTAGATCTGTGGCACAATTTTCTAGATTTATGAGCTAAGTACAGGTTCATTAATTGCTGTAATAAATTTTCCGAATTCTTCTTTATGACCAAATCAATAAAATCTCTCATTTGTTGGTTTTCCCTTTGGGGTTTTGTCTAGGGGTATTTACCCAAAAATCTCTGTGTCAAATTTCTATGATTGGTTTTTAGTTTTCGTTGTGCTTGCCAGTGTTGAAAAATTCTGTGAAAAATCAATACAATAGGTTGGGTACATTTCCCAAGGCAGCCAACACGCAAGTCAAGTCAAATTTCTATTTTGGTTGTGCACAGATTCCAAGGTAGATTTGTGGCATGATTTTCTAGATTTCTGAGCTAAGTACATGTTCATTATTTGCTGTAATAAATTTTTTGCATTCTTCTCTGCGACCAAATCAATAAAATCTCTCATTTGTTGGTTTTCCCTTCGGGGTTTTGTCCAGGGGTATTTACCCAAAAATTACTATGTCAAATTTCTATGATTGGTTTTTAGTTTCCGTTGTGCATGCCAGTGTTGAAAAATTATGTGAAAAATCGCGGACTTATTAAAAAATTTCGATTTTTTCGGCCGACGAAAAATCGGCCAGAAAAGGTCGAGATCTTTTTTAACTTCAATAAGTGGCGACTTATTCATAAAAGTTGCGATTTTTTCCTAAAAGTCGCGAATCGATGGTAAAAGTCGCCTAGTGCGCTGAGTCCGTGGGGATAAAGCTGTTTTGGGGATTTTCTTTTGGTCATTTCACTTGTTTGCTATCAGAGAAGGAAGGAGAAGGGTTTGTGGTCTTCCTCAATCACTATGGAGATAGCTAAACAACCATCATCATCACCATCAAGGATTTTTTAGTGGAGCAAGGGTTTAATTTCATTTGCCAACTGGTGTTGAATCTTCCATTCATAGGTATGTATTTAAATCTCACCATGTTAATGCTTTCTTTTCATAAATTTATGCAAGTTTGCTTGTTTACATTTTGCTTATCTTTTTGTCATTTTGCCATGATTTTCATGCCCATAAAACAATGTAAGGTTTTTTTTTTATGGGACAACAAGCTTGAGCCTTGATGTTAATTTTTTCTCTACCCTCTTATTGTCATTTTTCACTGCTAATAATCTAACCTATAGATCTGATTTTTTGTTACCAATGGGCTGTTATTTGTTTTCTAGTAGGGTTTAATATCATTTTCTTGTTTTTTTGGTGCCTTAGGGTTGAATTTTGAAGTTCTCAATTTCAATAGAAAATATGCCAAAGCCTTTAGATCCATTTTTTGGGTGTATGGGATCCCTGAAGATGGGACAAACCGACAATGATTGAATTGCAAGGATTTGGAGGTTGAAATACCATTTAGCTAAAATCCTCGGGCATGATGTTGGGGTTTGTAATAATACTACCGCGAAGATTATGAGAATTGCATTTGATTCACTTGAAGCAAAGGATAAAAAGAAGGTCGAACTTACAGTTAGAAGTTTAACGACATCTACCCATGAGGGATAGGGTAGTGGGAGGGGCTCCACAGATTCAACTACCGAGAGGTCCACATCTTTTTTTGTTCCACTAACCATCATTGGAGCACAACCTTCCATTAGGTCAGCGTTGAAGAAAAGGAAGAAAGAAGAAGCAGACAAGGTTATGGGGAGGTGTCTTTTCTGGAGTGACATATCTCAGCATCACCAAGAACAATTCATTTTGGCAGCCGATGCGTGATGCCATTGCTGTTGTTGGCCCAAGGTATAAAAGTGCTACCTTTGAGGAGTTGCGGGGGCCCAATTCTTCAAGCAGAAAAGAAGAACATCAATTCTAGATTGACGAAGTTCAAGCAGTGATGGGAGATCTCTGGATGCATAGTGATGTTTGATGGCTGGACAGATAGGAAGGGTAGGACCCTTCTCAATTTCTTGGTACATTGTCCTAGAGGTACCTTGTTTATCAAATCAGTGGATGCATCGACACATGTGAAAGATGCAACATTGTTGTGTGAGTTGATGGATGCATTCCTCAAGAGATCGATTTGGATAATGTGGTGCAAATCATAACAAATAATGCAACTAATTATGTGGTTTCCGGTAGGTTGCTTATGGAGAAGTACCACTCATTGTTCTGGACTCTGTGCATTGCACATTGTATTGATTTGATGCTCGAGGATATGGGGAAAACTTCCTTCATCGAGGAGGTAATTGATAAGGCTAGGAGCATCCCCAAGTTCATATATAACCATACTTTCGTTGTTAGCCTCATGAGGAGGCAGACCAAAAACAGGGAGTTGCAGCGTCCTGCAATCACTCGTTTTGCCACCATCTTCCTTACTCTTCAGTATTTGCTTCAATTTCAGTTTGAGTTGAAGCAAATGTTTGTTTGTGACGAGTGGCGAGATTCTACATATAGAGGGAGAGAGGATGGGAAAACCATTGCTAGAGTGGCGTACAACGACTCCTTTTGGGAAGGAGTGGTAGAAGTGTGATCAATGAGTGAACCATTGGTAAAGGTTCTGAGATTGGTTGATAGTGATAAGCCTGCAATGGGCTATTTGTATGAGGCCATGGATAGGGTCAAAGAAGCTATACAAGCTTATTATGTGGGCAGGGGTAGCCAAGGGTTTCGTAGATAGATGCTATTATTGTTGATATTTCATAAGCTAGGTTAAGCATGTAGTTCATTTCAATTTCATCATGTCTAAACCATAAAAAAAGAATGTTGTAGCAACCAAGATCACAAGAAGAAACACCATGCACAAGAACACAAGATATATCCTTGGAAACCCTTCTCAACAAGGGAGAAAAAAACCAACGAAATCCTTTGCTATATTCTTCAAGAGAAAGACCTTTCACCACCAAGAATGACTTAGCACATAGGAGGGTGCTTAAGCCCTAGAAGACTAGCGCCCAAGAGAGGTGCGCACCTTTTGCCAAGAAGTGTACTTGCTGAAATTTTCAAAACTCACAACTGTGTGTGTCTATAATGAAAGATTTCCCTTTACTTATATTAGACTTGTCCTATCAACTGAAGTCTCTATTGGCACAACAGGGCCGACCTCACTTAGATATATTGTTTATTATTATTATTATTATAATACTTAATATTAATATTAATAATAATTATCTTTTACATTTATTGTTAGACACAATAAGGTAGGGCCGACCTGTACCCTTTACATAATAACTAGGGTTACATGTAGGTCTAACTCTTGAACAATATATAGCAAAGGATCTGATACACCCACTAGTGCTCATCCACTAGGGGCACATCCATAGGGATGCCAAAGCTCTGATTCACTGCATTACACAGATGAACCGATCTTCACGCGTTCACCCGTGCTCGTCCATAGGCATGTCCACTCTACAGATCTGCTTTACCACTACCACCTACAGGGGAATCATCTGGAGTCTTCTCGTCAACTCTGCTGCTCAGAGGAGGCCATCACATCATCTTCATTTATGTTCACATGATGATGTGCCCAACACTTTTGGGATTTCCCATGTTCACCTTGTGCTCAGTCGCATGCACGTCCTAACTCAACAGATCGCTTTTCCATTGGATAATCATCTGGAGTTCTTCTCACTCACGTCATGGAGGAGGTCATCTCTACGTTCCTGACTCTGTCCCAGGCAGGAACCACGAAACCTTCATAGGGGATTTCTCTCAAGTTTGTAAGCTGAGAGAAAGGCTTCACATAGCTGTTATGTTCCACATCTCACAGGTTTGTAAGTTGGAGGATGTCTCCCATAGTTGCATTCATCAACACTCCCTCTCAGCTAGGGAGGCATTCTTTATCATGCCAAGTCTCACACGGATGAATTTTAAATTTTGTCTTGGCTGGAGTTATTGACACTCCCTCTCAACTAGGGAGCCATTCTTCACGAAGTTAATTTGGTGAAGATATCTGCAATCTACTCATGTGTAGGAAGGTACTGCATGTGTACGATTTTTCTCTGCATCATATCTCTGAAACTTCATCTCGATTTCAGAAGTCAAGGGTTACTTGTATCCAACAACAATGCTTTCTGAATAAGTCATCAGGATCAGGTTCTCGTCACCAACACTGTATAGGTTTGGATCAACAACACTCTTGCTGAAATCCAAACTCATCAAGAATCTATCTATCTGATATAGTTTCCAACTTATGGATGGTAGTACGGATGGAAGTGTATCGGTTCACTGGGTCAAGTGTCTCATCATAGACAACTCCCTCTATTTATGAGAAACCTCTGTTTATGGATCTTGTTTTGTATTTCTTGATACTTCCATCAACTACATGCTTGATCTTATAGATCCACTTGGTAGTTACCACAGACTTCCCTTTCTGGTCCCTGAATAATATCTTATGCATAATTCTTTAAGATATACTGGTTTTCTTCTGTTATGGCATCTTGCTATACCGATTCTCTTGTTGCTTCTCTAAGACAAGGAGTCTCAGGATCAGTGAAGTGGTTCATGACTGAAGGATAGCTCGAAGAACTCTTTTGCTTTCTCGGAATGTGCCTTGAGAGGCTTGTATGTTTCTCTGCCTCTTGCAAAGTGAGTCTATGTAGGCATTTTATCCCTTACTGCAATATCTCTGAACATATCAATTGGAGATCCTGGATAACCTGGAGTAATGTCTGTCTCCCTCTGAATTGCTGAAGGGGGAGAAGCTATTGTTTCACTGTCAATCTCCATCTGATATTCTCTGGTTCTTTGAAAAACTATCTCTTCTTAAAGGACAACATCTCTGCTTGTCTCAATCTGTTTCTTACTAGAGATGTCTTTGAATATTTATTGTATCCTTTCTTCTTAAAGGATCTAGCTTGGACTTCTTCCCTTTGGGTACATGAATGTATATGGTCATGTACATAGTTTGCTTCATATCTCATCTAATATGTTGCCTTCTGCAACCTTCACTATGGCTTCCTCAAGGTTATCACCTGTGACTTGAACAAGGTCAACAAAACAACAAGCAAGAATAATACTCTTTTGATAATAGTAGATAAAACAAAAACACGAATGATCATCACAGTAGCTCCTTTAGAGCTATCACTTTTGACCTGTCTGAAGCAAAGATCAAAAGTAAGAAATACAATATGAAATGAGGTCAACACTCTTCTAGTGTTGTGATCAAACATTACTCCATGGTAACCTGGGATCAACACAAGAAGTTTCTCCTAGAGGAGATGTTAGTTGTATGTGTTACATTAAGCATTTATCTCAATATGCTCACATGCTACCAAGTATAATACTTTACAAAGACTGCTACCTCAACTATAGTGTTTACTTGTAAGGGGTAGTAATCAACTTTGTCATGTGTAATTTTGAATCTTATGAGCTTAATTAATCAAACCTGGAACCTGGAGTCTTGTCCTCAAGAATGAGTGTGTTGCTTTTCTTCCAAGTTTCCTTCACTCAAGATGACAAGTGCTTTCTTCAATCTATCTTTTGTACTAGGACAATATGCTATCTTGTCATAAGGTTGGGTTAGAGAATAAACTCTATGATCTCAACTTTAATCCATTTAATACCTTGACTTTAATTTTGACCAAAGGTTAGTATGATGGTCATAGCTTCAACATGCAACCTAGATCAAAATAATGTCATAACAAATAGATGCATATCAGAATAATCAAACCTGGTTTGCATTATTCCTCTGAATGTGTTGGATCTTGAGATACTTATGGATCTATGGCAAGAGATCCCTTCTCCAACTCTTAAGAACTTCAAGGGTGATTGCAATTGGTACTACAACTGATACTTCAACTGCAACTACAACTTATTCTGAAACTGCAACTGCAACATAGGGTTTTATGAGGAAACCCTAATTTTTAAAACTTCAAAATTTTAAATTTTTATCTAGGGGCTAGATGCACTGAGCTGAGACGAGTATGCTGGTATAGTCAGATTTATGAAAATTCAAAATTTGCCCCCTCAAACTTGACCAACAGATTTCTGAATTGGTGCTTCTGGTTTTCTGGTATTGGTGAAAACTGGGGTTTCACTTTTCGGGAGTTCTATCCACTGAAAATGTGCGCTAAAGGTGCCAAAGAGTTCCTTGGGCTAGGACACACTTTTCTAGATGGCTTTTGGGCTGAAATTCCTCTTCAATTAAAAGACCTAATTTTCTTGTACGGCAATAGTGACGTTTTTTCTTTCTCTTGTGAAAGAGGTTTGTGCAATGGGTTCTTTCAAGACCTATGCTCTGATACCATGTTGATTTTTCATAAGCTAGGTTAAGCATGTAGTTCATTTCAATTTCATCATGTCTTAACCATAAACAAGAATGTTGCAGCAACCAAGATCACAAGAAGAAACACCATGCACAAGAACACAAGATATATCCTGGGAAACCCTTCTCAACAATGGTGAAAAAAACTAGCCAAATCCTTTGCTATATTCTTCAAGAGAAAGACCTTTCACCACCAAGAATGACTTAGCACACAAGAGGGTGCTTAAGCCCTAGAAGACTAGCGCCCAAGAGAGGTGCACACGTTTTGCCAAGAAGTGTACTTGCTGAAATTTCCAAAACTCACAAGTGTGTGTGTCTACAATGAAAGGTTTCCCTTTACTTATATTAGACTTGTCCTATTAACTGAAGTGTCTATTGGCACAACAAGGCCGACCTCACTTAGATATATTGTTTATTATTGTTATTATAATAATTAATATTAATATTAATTATCTTTTACATTTATTGTTAGACACAATAAGGTAGGGCCGACCTGTACCCTTTACATAATAACTAGGGTTATAGGTAGATCTGACTCTTGAACTATATATAACAAAGGATCTAATACACCCACTAGTGCTCATCCACTAGGGGCACATCCATAGGGATGCCAAAGCTCTGATTCACTGCATTACACAGATGAACCAGATCTTCACACTTTTACCTGTGCTCGTCCACAGGCACGTCCACTCTATAGATCTACTTTCCCACTGCCACCTACAGGGGAATCATCCGGAGTCTTATCGTCAACTCTGCTCTTCAGAGGAGGCCATAACATCATGTTCATTTCTGTTCACATGATGATGTGCCCAACACTTTTGGGATTTCCTACGTTCACCTTGTGCTCAGCCACAGGCACATCCTAACTCAACAGATCACTTTTCCACCGGATAATCATCCGGAGTTCTTCTCACTCATGTCATGGAGGAGGTCATCTCTACGTTCTTGAATCTGTCCCAGGTAGAAACCACAAACCTTTCATAGGGGCTTTCTCTCAGGTTTGTAAGCTGAGAGAAAGGCTTCACATAGCTACTATGTTCCACATCTCACAGGTTTGTAAGCTGGAGGATGTCTCCCATAGTTGCATTCATCAACACTCCCTCTCAGCTAGGGAGGCATTCTTTATCATGCCAAGTCCCGCATGGATGAATTTTAATTTGTCATGGCTGGAGTTATCGACACTCCCTCTCAACTAGGGAGCCATTCTTCATGAAGTTAATTTGGTGAAGATATCTGCAATCTGCTCATGTGTAGGAAGGTATTGCATGTGTACGATTTTCCTCTGCATCATATCTCTGAAACTTCATCTTGATTTCAGAAGTCATGGATTACTTGTATCAAACAACAACACTTTCTGAATAAGTCATCAGGATCAAGTTCTCGTCACCAACACTGTATAGGTTTGGATCAACAACACTCTTGCTGAAAGCCAAACTCATCAAGAATCTATCTATCTGATATAGTTTCCAACTCATGGATGGTAGTACGGATGGAAGTGTATCGGTTCACTAGGTCAAGTGACTCATCATAGACAACTCCCTCTGTTTATGATAAACCTCTGTGTATGGATCTTGTTTTGTATTTCTTGATACTTCCATCAGCTGCATGCTTGATCTTATAGATCCACTTGGTAGTTACCACAGACTTCACTTTCTAGTCCCTGAATAATATCTTATGCATCATTCTTTAAGATATACTGGTTTTCTTCTGTTATGGCATCTTGCTTTACTAGTTCTCTTGTTGCTTCTCTAAGACAAGGAGTCTCAGCATCAATGAAGTGGCTCATGACTGAAGGATAGCTCGAAGAACTCTTTTTCTTTCTCGGAATGTGTCTTGAGAGGCTTGTATGTTTCTCTGCCTCTTGTAGAGTGAGTCTAGGTAGGCATTTTATGCCTTACTGCAATATCTCTGAACATATCAACTGGAGATCCTGGATAACCTGGAGTAATGTCTGTCTCCCTCTGAATTGCTGAAGGGGGAGAAGGTATAGTTTCACTGTCAATCTCCATCTGAGATTCTCTGGTTCTTTGAAAAACTATCTCTTCTTCAAGGACAACATCTCTGCTTGTCTCAATCTGTTTCTTAGTAGAGATGTCTTTGAAGATTTATTGTATCCTTTCTTCTTAAAGGATCTAGCTTGGACTTCTTCCCTTTGGGTACATGAATGTATATGGTCATGTACATAGTCTGCTTCATATCTCATCTAATATGTAGTCTGCTTCATATCTCATCTAATATGTTGCCTTCTGCAACCTTCACTATGGCTTCCTCAAGGTTATCACCCGTGACTTGAACAAGGTCAACAAAACAACAAGCAAGAATAATACTCTTTTGATAATAGTAGATAAAACAAAAACACGAATAATCATCACAGTAGCTCCTTTAGAGCTATCACTTGTGAGCTGTCTAAAGCAAAGATCAAAAGTAAGAAATACAATATGAAATGAGGTCAACACTCTTCTAGTGTTGTGATCAAACATTCTTCCATGGTAACTTGGGATCAACACAAGAAGTTTCTCCTAGAGGGGATGTGTTAGAATATGAATGGATGTGCTCGTTTAACCATAGACAATATCACTATTGTCACCCAACCATAGGCCGAAGCCACTCCCGAGCACCTTAACCTTGACAGAGAATCATTCCAGAAGCAAACCCTAGGCTAGATAGCCAAACAAGATAGCGCACCTCTCTCCAAGGATAGCCCACCAAACAAGAGTAACAAGAGCTGATGAGAGAGTCCAAACCATAACCAAGAGAGAGTCCAAGCCAAAACCGAAATCTGCTAGCTGCAACAACTGCAACGACAACTCTCTTCCAAACTTGCGCAGAAACTGACCAACTGCAGTGCGCATAAGTGTTGCTTTTGCAGTTCTGAGAATCTTGGCCAGAATGAAGACCGACCTCCTGTATTTATACTAATTCTGGTAGATTGCCTGGGCCGACTTCTCATTTTGGGTACTAATTCTTTAGTATATAATATTTCCTTTAGCCGACTTCTTCTCTTGGAGGCTAATAACCTAATACAAGTCATTCTCTTGAGCCGACTTGTCTTCTAGGGTTATTAACCAACTAATTAGGGTTTCTTCTTGCTTCCCGTAATATTCTATTCTCGTCAGGTTTACACGTCGAGGTAAATACCTCCCGCAACTACCATAATATCAACAAGATGTTAGTTGTATCTGTTACATTAAACATTTAGCTCAATATGCTCACATGCTACCAAGTCTAATACTTTACAAAGACTACTACCTCAACTATAGTGTTTACTTGTAAGGGGTAGTAATCAACTTTGTCATGTGTAATTTTGAGTCTTATCAGCTTAATTAATCAAACCTAGAACTTGGAGTCTTGTCCTCAAGAATGAGTGTGTTTTGCTTTTCTTCCAAGTCTCCTTCACTCAAGATGACAAGTGCTTTCTTCAACCTGTCTTTTGTACTAGGACAATATGCTATCTTGACAGAAGGTTGGGTTAGAGAATAAACTCTATGATCTCAACTTTAATCTATCTAATACCTTGACTTTAATTTTGACCAAAGGTTAGTATGATGGTCATAGCTTCAACATGCAACCTAGATCAAAATAATGTCATAACATATAGATGCATATTAGAATAATCAAACTTGGGTTGCATTATTCCTCTGAATGTGTTGGATCTTAAGATTCTTCTGGATCTATGGCAAGAGATCCCTTTTCCAACTCTTAAGAACTTCAAGGGTGATTGCAACTGGTACTACAACTGATACTTCAACTGATACTGAAACTGCAACTGCAACTTATTCTGAAACTGCAACAACAACTGCAACTTAGGGTTTTAAGAGGAAACCCTAATTTTTTAAACTTCAAAATTTTAAATTCTAATCCAGGGGCTAGATGCGCTGAACTGAGGCGAGTATGCTGGTACAGTCAGATTTCTGAAAATCCAAATTTTGCCCCCTCAAACTTGACTAGCGGATTTTTGGACTGGTGCTTCTGGTTTTTTGGTACTTTTGGTACTGGTGAAAACTAGGGTTTCACTTTCCAGGAGTTCTATCCACTGAAAAGGTGTGCTGAAGGTGCCAAAGAGTTCCTTGGGCTAGGGCCCACTTTTCTAGATGGCTTTTGCGTTGAAATTCCTCTTCAATAAAAGGCCCTACTTTTCTTGTACGACAATAGTGACGTTTTTCCTTTTTCTTGTGAAAGACGTTTGTGCAATGGGTTCTTTCAAGACCTATGCTTTGATACCATGTTGATTTTTCATAAGCTAGGTTAAGCATGTAGTTCATTTCAATTTCATCATGTCTTAACCATAAACAAGAATGTTGCAGCAACCAAGATCACAAGAAGAAACACCATGCACAAGAACACAAGATATATCCTGGGAAACCCTTCTCAACAAGGGAGAAAAAACCCAACCAAATCCTTTGCTATACTCTTCAAGAGAAAGACCTTTCACCACCAAGAATGACTTAGCACACAAGAGGGTGCTTAAGCCTTAGAAGACTAGCGCCCAAGAGAGGTGCGCACCTTTTGCCAAGACGTGTACTTGCTAAAATTTCCAAAACTCACAAGTGTGTGTGTGTGTCTACAATGAAAGATTTCCCTTTACTTAAATTAGAATTTTCCTATCAACTGAAGTGTCTATTGGCACAACAGGGCCGACCTCACTTAGATATATTGTTTATTATTATTATTATAATAATTAATATTAATATTAATATTAATATTAATATTAATTATCTTTTACATTTATTGTTAGACACAATAAGGTAGGGCCAACCTGTACCCTTTACATAATAACTAGGGTTACAGGTAGGTCTGACTCTTGAACAATATATAGCAAAGGATCTGATACACCCAATAGTGCTCATCCACTAGGGGCACATCCATAGGGATGCCAAAGCTCTGATTCACTGCATTACACAGATGAACCAGATCTTCACGTGTTCACCTATGCTTGTCCACAGGCACGTCCACTCTACAAATCTGCTTTCCCACTGCTACCTACAAGGGAATCATCCGGAGTCTTCTTGTCAACTCCACTGCTCAGAGGAGGCCATCACATCATCTTCATTTCTGTTCACATGATGATGTGCCCAACACTTTTGGGATTTCCTACGTTCACCTTGTGCTTAGCCACATGCACGTTCTAACTCAACATATATCTTTTCCACCGGATTTGTTAGACAAGGTTGTTTCCCAAGCCACCAGAGGAATTGTTACAAGCAAACTTGTTTGATAACTACAAAAATATGAATAAAATTTATGTAGGATAAAATAGAGAATATAATTGATAAATTATGAATGTGATATGATGATTATAATGAGGGCCCCAAATATATAGCTAAGCGAGAGTGCCCCTTCATTAAGAGTCATGTCCTTTCGTTATTACTAATTATTACTTATTAATTATTATTTAATGATATTTATATTTATATTTGTTACACTGCCTTCCCCTTTTGAAGTGCTTTGTCCTTGAAGCATATTTATGGAAGGGCTTGATGTCTTATTCTTTGGATTGTAACGTCTTCACATCATTCGCTGTTCATGGAGCTGTTATAGTTGATGATATGAGACGATATGAACCTTTGAGAGCTGAGCAAAATTGTCGAACCGTAAAAGGATCCGACCATCCCAATTGTTAATATTATGGTAGCTGCGGGAGGTATTTACCCCCACGTGTGAACCTGACGAGAATAGAAGACTCTGGGAAGCAAGAGAAACCCTAATGAATTGGATAATAACCCTAGAAGCCTTGTCGGCTCATAATTTATATTAGGCTATTAGTCTCCAAGAGAAGAAGTTAGCCTCCAAGAGAAGAAGTCGGCCAAAATTAATTATAATATACTGAACAGACACATACCCAGAAGGAGAAGTCGGCCCCAACAAACTGGCAGGATTACTATAAATACAGGGCACCAATTCTCATTTGATAGCATCTCAGAATTGCAGCTTCCCAGTTGGTGCGCACTGCAGTTGCAGTCTGGTGCGCAGGTTTGGAGGAGGGTTGCAGGTGCAGCTGCAGCAGCAACTAGTTTCAGTATTGGCTTGGATATCTCTTGGCTAGGGTTTGGAACATCTGATCAGTCTTTTGTGATGCGCTATCCTTGGGGATTGATGCGCTACTCTTTGTTTGACTATCTAGCCTATGGTTTGCTTTCGAAGGAATTCTCAGGTCAAGGTTAAGGTGCTCGGAGGGAGGCTTTGGCCTATGGTTGGGTGACGAAGGTATCGTCAATGATAAAACGAGCACACCATCTTCTATATTCTAACAGGTTATGGGCCCACACCCCTTCAGTCAGCCTAAAACGCTGGAAGGAAACATAGCCGCTAGATATTGAGCTCGTTGAGGAACTGCTGCTAGGGTTACTAGCAGGAGCAGCT